>LOEQ01015085.1:0-16340 GCA_001685075.1 Bramus lutescens
TGAGTGATTGTGGCACAACAATGTTCTTCAAATTCTTTGCTCATGCATACAATACATTTTAATTCACAAAACCAAAACAAAAAACTGACATATACAAATTGGCATCTAAAACCATATTTTTGATAGAGTCTCACTCTGCAGCCTTGCATGGCATGAAATTTATGCTATAGTCCAGGCTGGCCCTGAACTCAGAAAGCTCCATCTACCTCTGTGCTATAAAAGTGCTATAAAATTCCTGTGCACTTAAACTGCTGTAAAAGGAAAGTCCTGGAGAGGTTACAGATCTTGATAACAAGTGAACACATGTTTTACGACATCTAAGTCTCAGTTTGATGTTATTCCCATGCAACTGAACAGATCCTTAAATTTTACCCATGACCACTTTGATAAAGTCTTGATAAAGACTGTTGTTGCTCTGTATTACTTATGGCTACTTCTCCCTTGCAAACTGCTTAGTTGTTCCAATGATGGAAACTTCACAGAAGCCTAGAATAATGGTTCTCAACCTGTGAGTGGTGATTCCTTTGGGGTCACAGATCAGATATCCTGTGTATCCCATATTTACATTATGATTCATAACAGTAACAAAATTACAGTCATGAAGTAGCAACAAAAAATTTTGTGGTTGAGTGTAGAAGGAAAGTTTCTGTCCCACCCAGTCCTGCAGTCATTCAGTCCCCCCAAAACACATAGAGGCTTATATTAATTATAAACTGTTTGGCCTATTAGCTCAGGCTTATTACTAACTAGCTCTTATAACTTAAATTAACCCATAATTCTTATCTATGTTAAGCCACGTGGCTTGGTACCACTCCTCAGTAAGGCATTCTCATCTTGATTCCTCTGCATCTGGCTGGTGATTGCATCTCTGCCTTTTCTCTTCCCAGAATTCTCTTAGTCTGGTTGCCCTGCCTATACTTCCTGCCTGGATGCTGGCCAATCAGTGTTTTATTAAATACCAATATGAGTAACAAATCTTTACAGTGTACGAAAGCATTATCCAGCAGTTGAGAGTCACCACAGGAAGAACTGTATTAAAGGGTCGCAACACTAGGAAGACTGAGAACCACTGGCCTAGAAGCCTCTATCTTCTGTTCCTTTTGCCCATATTCCCTTTACCACCTCCTGTTTACTTGCTCCTGTCCTGGCGCCCATTCTGGCTATCCCATCTGTCTCCCTGAGAATGACCAGGTACATCTCACTACGTTTCTTCCTGTTTTTCTGTTCTATGGCTCCATATCTGAAATCCACACCTGGCTTTTATTAAAGAGGCGTGAAGCCCTTCACTGACTCTAGTTTAACTTTATTAAAAGTGGACAAATAAGATAACGCCCCAATTCTTCTCTTGCAAACCTCCTAGAGGTAACTCGAAGACTAGATAGCCCTGCAGGCATAGCCACGGAGTGGCTTTGTGGGTCCAGCACAGCAGGACAGGGGCTTCTACAGTGGAAAGCCTACATCCTACTCTCTACATAGCTGCATCCCTTCAAACACTCCAGGGCTGATCTGAGCTTGGTGAGAGGGAAGGAGGTTTAAGGAGTGGAGGAAATGACCCAGCATACTGACTGAGACCCTGTATAGGTTAGGAACTCTGGACACACTTGGGACTGAGGCTGGAGAATGAAAGAAGAGAATTCTCGGAGCAGATGCACTCTAGAGAGCTGTCTGTGTCCTCTGTAACCTTAGGCTCCAGTTCTAACCACTGTAAACCAGGCAGAAAGCCTCAGTGAGAGCAGTTTAGCCACGCCCTGGGGAAAAATAAACAAGATTGACACTTCTGTAAAAGGAGCTGGTTGCTTTGACCTACAGCACTGACTCATGTATGTTTCACTCCTAGATGAGATCCATATTTTCAAAAAGGTTTCAGGTGATATGGGAACATTATTTTTCAGAGTGTAACCCAGAACAGTGCTCTCCAAAATGTTTTGTGCATGCGCCCAGGGAATTCCCCGCCCCCTAAAATAATATACTCCTTATATATAAGTAAATTGAAAGCTAAAGTATTTTAAGTTTAAACTGTTGTGTCAGGTTATGAAGAGTTTATGGTACTGATATCCTAAAACAACTCTACCACATTTAAATTAGTTAATGGAATCTAATAAACATCTTGACTTATGACACCCAGCACTATCTATTTTTTTAACAAAATATGAACAAATTCTGCTTTAACATTCAGAACTTTTTTATGACTTCTTTTTATCTCTTAAAACCTTTCAATTTCGGCTTCATCAAAGAATTTACCCAATATTATAATTGATTCAATGCCTTAATCACCTTCTCATAATTTCCATGGGATATAAACATAAAAAATATTTAAAAACATTCACTATCAAAAGAATGTTGGGTGGAGGTTTACTTCTGAGTAAGTTATTCATTTTATTGGAATCGGTAGGTTGTGCTATTAGGCAATTTAACAAACTCTGAACAAGTTTGCAGAAAGAAATTGCACTGTCAACTTGAACATTCTACAAAGCTGATTAACTCAACAGACCTTCAATGACTGAGGAGAAGTTGGATTGCTGCAGTTTCAGAGACTAATTACTATTTATCTCAGGCTATCTTTAGCCTCCTAAATAGCCATTCCTTGCCCACCTCTGTGTGTGACTGAACATCTTGTGACTAGCAGATAAAATCCTTTCGGATTGTATTAAGGAAACTCCACTCTCTACCACCCGAAAGACTCAGAGATCATGACACCACGCCTGAGGCCTACAGCAGAGGCTTCAACCCACCTGCTTAATGCTTCCATCAACATATTGAAAAGGTGCCTTGATTTATGACTTCCTTTTTTTCTATTACCATAAAAACTTCATCAAACTGTTAGCATGTTGGAACACAGAACATGGAAATGGACAAACTAAATCAGCGCTCCAGGCCATGGTCACTCATATTTGGCTCCAGAATAAACCTCTGAGGTAAAAGTTATGGGGGTTTTGTGTGGACAATGGCATCTCAGGTACTAATTATGAAAGGTAACGGGAGCACCTGGGAAGCAAGCTGCAGAAAGTTGTCTCCGCTGCACCCATAGAAAGGGCCTACTATGTCCCTCAGTCTGAAAACTCTTCATGTCTTGATTACTCAAATGCCTGAGAATCTTGCTTAAAAAAAAAGCCCCAAGACCATTTTTCAGGGAAAACTGGAAGTCCAAATAGGGTGGGTTCAAGGCACAAAATGTTAACAAGTAGCAGGAGGCTTAAAATGAAAGTTCATTAATCAAACAGCGGACATGGGCAGTGTCTGATGGCCAGGGGATTGAGGGGAAGTCATGCAAGGGGAAGGATAGTCAAGGTCTTTGTAAAGGAAGCAAAGCTGACACTGAGAAAAGTGAGTAGAGCCTGAAATATGAAATCAAGTTAAATTACTGGTCAAGTCTGAGAGGTATAGGGTAATGCACTTGGCATTGTTTCCTTTAGCTCGTTAAAGAGACCCTTGTGGAATAGCAGTGTGCTATCTTACTTGATTGTTGCAATTATGATAATTATCTGCTATTAAAAATAAGTTATTTAGAAAAATAATTCTTAGGTAAGTTGGTTTTGGACAACTTGCATTATATGAGCTCATTAAAGAACTGGCCTGGCACTAAAGGCATGCTTCATCCAAAAATTAAATAATTCAAAAGACAAAATAAACACTACACACACATACACACACACACACACACACACACTATACATATGTTTCATATTCTTCCCAGAATGAGCAAAACAGTAAATGTTTTAAGTTCAAATGTTCTTTATTCTTCCAGTAGTTGAAGCAATAGATTTAATAAGAAAAAGAGGATGAGGCATCACCTAAAATGAAACCAAGAGTGTCTACTTATTTGAATCATCTCGATTCCACTGTTATACCATAAATAATGAAGATTTAGAATGTATCTGTCCACAAGGCAATGGAAGTCACTGACTGCCCTCTAGACAATGTAAAGAACTCCAGGCAAGACTTCCTATTCAAACCAGCCCCTACCTTACATCCCTTCCTACTTTTACATTCTTCCTTAATATCCCTAGAGGGCTTAAAACCATATTTGGTTATGTTATTTCTCTGCCTAAAATTGCTCAGTGACTTCCCCAAATGTTTACAAGTCAGGCCTCAAAATGGCATACCACATATATTCCTTCTCCTGCTCAAAACCCTTTATCCTCCAAATCTACAGGCTTAATACCATTGCACAGTATACTATTTACTCCTCAGGATGGCCCTGAACTTGTGATCCTCCCGCTTCAGCTCTAGAGGACCTGAGAGTATGTCTGTGCAGCCAGGCCCAGCTTGCTTATTTATTTGTATATTTATTTATTTATAACATTGCTCTTCCTCAGCTTCATCTCACTTACCCAGACTATCATTTTCCATGTTGACTTGTGAGGCTTGTTTTAATTTCTCCATGAAGGACTGATGTCATCCAAACATCTGCCATACATTCTTCTATCAGAGTATTTAGGATGTTGGATTAAGATATTTTGGATATATTTCACATTTTCCCCGCTCTCCTTTCTCCAACCTATCACCCTATAGACCTTGGCCAAAAAGAAAAGTAAAAACTAAAAATAAAATCACAAGCTGCTTCAGAGTAAGAATCTTGTTGTAGTCACCTTTATATTCCAAGCAACTATCACATTTATCTGTGCATAGTACTCAGTGAGTATTTGCTAAATGAATGGATGCATTATTAAATACATCTGCAAATTTAATAGCAGTACCAATGAAGTAGATACTTATAATGTACTGGTGTCACTAAATAAGAGTGAGATACAGTCTCAGACTCTGGTATCCCAGCCAATTGCAAGTTCTAGGATTACTCCATGAGATAGAATGTGTTCTCACAAAGTCAAGAAAATCCCCTAGGAGTCACCTTAGCCATGCCACAAAGCTCAACACACAATGGCAGCTCTTTATCTGAATTCACCTCCAATTATCTTGACTACTGGTAAACTGAAGGAGTCCTAATGCTAACAAAAAAAAAAAAACAAGCACAGAAGACAGATTTGAAAATCATTTCTATTTTAATAAATTTAGAATTCTTCCTTGGCCATTGTACTCTCTACTACTTAATATACAGAAAATGTTCTAATATTTTCCTTTATTTTGAAGTCACAAGGATATTTTTGGTGACGATGTTTAATTATTTAAGATGCCAGATTTTCCGAGGAGGAGTATATTCAATGCACATGATCAATGCATTTATTATACATGTTCATCTTCACATGTATGAAATGTCACTTTTAAATCCTTACTGTAAATAATACATATATGCTAGTTGTATCGGCTACTTTTCTATTGGTGTGGTAAAATTGCATCTCCAGCAGCAGCTGAAGAAAGAAAGGGTTTATTTTATAGCACAACTCCAGAAATATAGTCTATAATGATGCAAAAGGCATATCAGCAGCACGGAGGAGAAGCAAGGAGATCACATCTCATCTCCACAGAGGAGGCAGAGAGGTAAAGACAGAGAACAAGGCCCGCCCCAAGTGATGTACTTCCTCCAGCTAGGCTTTACTTCCTATGGGTTCTGTCATCTCTTCAAACAGAGTCATGGACTGGACACCAAGTGTTCAAACACAAGAGTCCATGGGAGAACATTTATTATTTAAACTACCACACTAGTGAAAATAGGGGGACAGTCAAATAAATAACCAGAAAATCATCAAATAAACTTCAGCATTACATTACAATCACATGGGGCTTAACTCTCAAGAAAGTACAAATGGATCTTCATCAACAAATCAAAATGTCAGCTGCTTGATGGTGGCACAAGACGTTAATCCCAGCACTTGGAAGGCAGAGGTGGGTGGATCTCTGAGTTCAGGGACAGTCTGGTCTACAGAATGAGTCTCCATGACAGCCAGGGATACATAGAGAAACTCTGTCCCAAAAATCAAAATGTCAACCACCAATCAGACTGAAGAATATCACAAGTCATTTTAATAAGTATCTCCCTAGTGCAGTAAATTCAAACAGAGCTTAGAAGTCCGGGTCTACAATAAAATTAAATAAAATCTCCAGTCCAATATAATCATGAACTGAACAACAGTGAAAGGAAGCCTTTGAAATCAGGAATGACATGAGAGGATGGCCACGAGTCACTGTCTCAGCTTTAGTTTTCAAGTTCCAGATAGCAGGGAAGACTGGGGGGCAACTGTAATTTATTCTCTAATGTTAACAACCCAATTAAACAGTGGACAGAGGACAGAACAGACATTTCCTACAACAAAGATATGCATATGTCCAGTAGACCCTCAAAAAACTGCTCAGTAGCACACCGTTGGAGGATGCAATCCAGAGCACTGGAGACCATTTCATATTCATTAGAACAGCTACTATAAAAAACAATACTTGAAGGATGTGAGGAACTAGAAGTTCGTTAAGTATTGATGGCAATGAAAAATTATATAGCTTTTTTTTTTTAAGTATGGAGGCCAGGTATGGTGACACACTGGGACAGAAACATGCAAATCTCCAAGGTAGAGGCCAACCTAGGTGGTCTACAGAGAGTCAAGGCCAGCTAGGGTATACATTAAGATCCTGCCTCAAAAGAAAAGAAAACAGAAAAAGACCAGAAATTCTTCAAAGAGTAATCTGCCAATATGACTTTTGGACACACACACACACTAGAACACTGACAGCAGACTCGGGGAGTGAGGCTTTGTACAATCAAAGAGATGAATTATTGAACTAAACAACAGGAGTAATACACACACAGTTAGATTCTTAGGATCTACTGAATGACTTCAAAGGACAGTGTCTTAGATTTGAGGGAAGGAACCTCATAAATGCCATGCCTTCCCATTCCGAAGCATGAGTGGTCTCTCTGGCCATTCAGGATGTACTTCATGTGTTTTTTGTAAGCTTTGTACAGTTTTCTTGTTGCAGCTTTTACACACTTACATATATTTCTGGATGTTTAGTTATGAATGGAATTTTAGTGTGTGTGTGTGTGTGTGTATGTGTGTGTGTGTGTGTGTAGTATGTGTATATCTGTGTCTGTGTATGTTTACTCTTTTGTACTACCATGATTTGACTTTAGGGTGGTATGCATACTGGGTAAGCACTCTGTCACTACATTACCAACAGCCTTCTTTTTACTTTTTAATTTATTTACTTGTTCATGTGTGTAAATGTATGTGTGTATGTGCTTGTCTGTATGAGTACCACATGTATGCAGGTACACACAGGAGGCAGGTGTTGAAATCCCTGGAACTAGAGTTACAGACAATTATAAGACACTGTAGGTGCTGAAAACCCAATCCAGGCAGATCTTCTGCAAGAGCAACAAATACTCTTGAACATCTCAGAGCCCCTATCTTTTATTTAAGTAACCCAGACTGACCTTGAACATAATCTGTAATCAAAGATAGCCTTGAACTTGGAATTTCCTTGTTCTAGCCTCTGGAATACTTAGGATTATAGACCTGAATTACCAGGCCCAGTTTATTTATTATTTACACCTTTGTACATGTGTCTATATATGTATACTTATGTGTGTGAGTACACATACATGTGTGTAGAGCCCACTGGACAACACTGGGTGTCTTCCTCAGGAACATCATCTATCTTTTTGGGGACAGGATCTCTCATTGGCCTGAAGTTCATCAATTAGGCCATCTAGCTGTTCAATGAGCCCCAAGGACCTTCGTGTCTCCAACTCCCCCAGCACTGGGATTACAAGCCCTAACATCTGTCATTTTTAGGTGGGTTCTGGGGACTGAACTAAAGTAATTTATGTTTGTGTTACAAGTACTTTACTAACTGAACTATCTCCCCAAATTTTAGTACACCAAGATATTCGCAATTGTAAACAATTTGTATATAGAACAATATTTTGGACATCATTGCTTCCGTTTTGTCTCTCATTGAGCATCGAGCTCACTGATTCTTCGACACCAGCTGGCTAGTAAGTCTTCCGGATCTGCCTGTCTATGCCTCCCCAGCACTGGAACTATACACATCGCCATGCCTGGCCTTTGTACGTGTGTGCTGGAGACTGATCTCAGGGCCTCCTGATGCTTGTGCAGCAAGAACTTTGCTGACTTCAGGGCCATGTCACCAGTCCTGAAAACCTCAATGTAAAGTTTATATACAGGAATTTGTGTGTATCAGAATCTAGAGGAAAACGCAAATTGAGGTGATTGACACAACATCTGGGCACATACAGCAATAACTACAAAAAGTAAAAATAAATAGTCTAGTTTCATCTCTAGAAAAAGATCTCTTTCTGGAGATCATACCATGGAATGAATCTGTATGCACAACGTGAACTAGCACTTTGGTAAGAGTATAGCATTTACTGGACATACTGCTGGACAGGTGGGCATCAGCTTAAGAAAAACAAAATACCAGTGGCTTGCTAATATAAATTAATATATTACTTTAAAAAATAAATCCAAACATGCATGTGAAATAATTAAAACAATGTTTTTTTCATCCTGTTGGGGAAAGTCTTCTCAAAAGCATAAACTGGTGCAACAACAAAAATCCTAGAAAGATTTGCCTATAAAACTCTGTAATAAAAAATAACATGAAGTAAAGACACAGCGACTTGGAAGCTAAGGCTGTAATATATACAAAGGGGACCTGAGTCTGACTAAGGTTGTAATATAATATACACAGGGAACCTGAGTCTGACCGCCCAAGACCCACTATGGAAGAAAGAGAATTGACGCCTCAAGTTACCCTCTGAGCTCTGTGTGTAGTGATGTGCAAACCCTTGAACAATGGGCAAATAACCAAACAAATGTGTAAACAAACAAACAAAAAACCCTTAAAATTTTTTTGAACATGGTATAGGGGTCAACACTTAGACATTCCCTTGCTGATTGTCAAGCTTTACTGGCGATTTGGTTTGGGAAAGTTATTTTATTTTTGGAAGGAAAGTTATTTTCTCTCCACAGTTCCAAGCATTACAGCCAATGGAAGCTTAGTACTTTCACGTCACCTCCAGCTTCCCAGTCTGCCTGTCTGCGTGGAGCCACAAAATGCAAGGCTGTCCTGGTCGCTGGTTTGTATAGCTTCCAGTTTATGTCCTACCAAAATCACTTCATGAAAGTGATGGCATATATAGAACACACGAGTAAATCCATCACCTAGGCAGTTCCAGAGGACCCAGGACAATTCTTCTAGACACATGACTTTAAAGCAATATCCACCCATAGCTAACACACACTGTTAGCCATGAATGGGGAAATTACAATTCAAGTTACAGTGAGCCAATAAAACACTCCAAGATATTTTTAGTTCTCCCTGTCTGATGAAGTAAGGATGTCTGACTCACCAGGAAGTATTCCCTTGCTTCACAAAGATACAAAGGCAAATGAGAAACAAACCAGAGGGTAGACAGATACTAACTCAGGTGAGGGCAGGGCTGGGCTGGTCCACAGTTCTCTCAATAAGGAACATTTCCAAGCTGTTCTGAGCTGCTCCAAGCTTCTGGAAGGTTAAATCCCAGGAGACACGCCTGTGCTGACAGCATGCTCATGAGAACTTCAATACCCTCTGCTGAGTTATCTTTTCTACAAAAGCCATGGCCGCCCTTACACTCAGACGACAGTGTTTATGGCATTCTCAAGCCTAGCTCGAAGAATTAGCAGTAGAGAATAAGGTTTTCTAGATGTACAAAGGCAGAGAAACCAAATGTCCACAGTTCTTATCAGAAGATGTGAGTGCTTTTGTCTCTTTGCCCCTCCCCTGAGCTGTTGGAGCCCAAAAGACTATAAAGTAAATGTCCAGCTGACAGACCAATAGGCAGATCCACAGAAGGTGGACGTCCACATGGAATAACCCGTTTTGCAGAGCTGTGGGAACACACTTGACTTTTGGAAAAGTCATCATCATATCTGCGGAAACCTTGTGAGGCCCTGATTCTCCCACAAAGTTACCTGCTAACAGACCACATAGAAATGTCTAAAGAACACAGGCACAGAGTAGGAAGGTAGTGTGCCCCACCATTGCTAACAAAAAGATCTGGGAGTCCCCAAAACTGGTTATCACAAAAGAGATTGGATGAGGGGAATGGGTAAATCCAGGATTCAGGGACATTTAGTAATTTATTAATTATTTTATTACATTAACTTTATCTAATGGATTGGAGTGTCAGGTCTTTCCCTTGGATGCTGGCTCTTTCCTGGGTCATGTCACCTGTTCCAGAGTGCAGCTTTGTCAGGTTATACCTTCCTTTTTGTGATTTTGATATGCATATTATCATTGTCCTTGCCTATGGAATTTTTCAACTATGTCTATAAAAACTAGAAACCTTGTGGAAATCACCCCTTATTCTCATTCTTCTCCTAGCTACTTCTCAGAAGGCAGCTCTGGCTCTTTCAAGAGGTCCTGCACTTAAATGGGGTTTGTGAGTGGAATGCTACAAGTTGCTTAATGATGACAGAGATCTGCTGCATCCCTAGAGCTGGGGCAATGAACATGGATCGCAGAGCTGGTGGCAAACATACCTCCAGCATATTAAAAGGCCAAAAGAGGCAGAGTCAGTGTCCAGGGCCGCTGAGACCAAGCTGCTTACCATTTTAAAAGCACTCCTGGTCAGAAAATGATTACAGATACACAATAAGGCAGATTCAGACAAAATAGACCTCTGAATGGGTCATAGTGTTGGGAAAATGTACATGGCTTATGAAAGAGAAGAAAGAGTACAGAAAGTCAAAGATGAAAGGATTAAAGATAATTAAACATTAAAAAGTAATAGAGTAAAAAAAATAAGCCGTGTAAAGATGGAACACACACAGAGAATCTGGATATGTATATTACTGTGTTTGCCTGAAATTTTTGACTGTGAATGAGCTCAGTACAGAAAGACATTTCATTGCACAGGTTGCTAAGCTAAACCAACATATATACTTTAAAGATATCTTGACTTCAAAATTTGAGTCTAAGGATATGTTACTTTGGAAAAGAGGTTCTGCTTTTGTTTCCACAGAAGATGAGAATCTGTGGATTCCTTCCAGCCTAAATTAATATGGTTTAATGGAACAAGACCCACTGAAAGGTCTCCATGAACCCTAAAATACTTCACCCAAGAAACAGCAGGAAGAAGTTTGAAGAAAGCAACACCTAAATTCCCAAAATGATTGTTTATAAATGTTTGTTTTCATTTAAAGGGGGATATGATATATAAAGATGAATACTTCATATTAGTATGGATCTTGGTTTATTGATACAAATTTAAGGTCTATTTGTTACACTGTATATATATATATATCTACTCTTGTTTAAGGTATTATGTTAAAGTAGCTCATTTAAAAATGTAATGTATAGTTAAGAAATATAGATTGATAGTCATCAATAATAGTCCAACTTGCAGTCATGTTAGGTTTTCTAGATATACAAAGATATATTTCAATTAGATAGGTATTCTTCAAACCTTTCAAAGATCTACAGAATATGGGATTTAAAATGTTTTAAGAACTTAGACTTTTCTCCACAATGAGACATGTCTGCTTCTGGCAGCATCAATTACTTCAGAGAGGTTGATGGGAATTGAAGAAACTTGCTATGGAATTTGTCTTTGATGTGACAAAGCTAGCCATTTGCACAAGAAAGTGCTCTTATCTGGACTGCTTGATGGCTTGCTGTATAAATTGAACATGCAGGATCCATAGAAAAATGATTGATGAGCTTGCAGGTGAGACAGTCCTTCAGGGTTCCTACTTTACAAAAGAACAGCCAGACATTTTGCAGGACACAGAAGAAAGCAACTGACGAACTTTGTTAGTACAAGGCAGAATAGATTTTTAAATTTCCTACTTCATGAAAAAGTCTGCAAGATACTATGGGCTTTTAGGCTAAAGATGGATGCTCCAGTGTTACAGAAGAACTTTGGGTGACTGTCCAGGCAATGGGAAGTCTCTGTCAATTCTAGAGTTTTGGAAGTTGCTTACAACGCACTTCATGTTTACTTAGGTAATATTAATAACCTTCTGGGATCTTTGGTTGAGTTGAAAACAGACAGTTATGGTTTTCCTTAGTTATGATAAAAGATAAATTAGATATGAAACTTCACACTCACAAAAATATTGTAACTATAATTCTTGCTTGATAACTGCTTTGTTATATGTAATTTTACTATGTTAAAATTAAAACCTTCCTTTTTATTTAGACAGAAAAAGGGAGATGATGTGGGATTTCCTTCTGAATGCTGTGAATATGTTTTATTACTGTTGATTAATAAAGATGCTTCTTTAGCCTATGGCAGGGCAGAATAAAGCCAGACGGGAAATGCAAACAGAGATATATAGAGAGTGTAGGCAGATTCAGGGAGATGCCATGCAGCCACCCAAGGAGAAAGATGCCAGTCAACTGCCAAAGAAGCAAGACATGTAGAAAATGAGGAAATGCCACAGCCTTGTGGTGATACATAGGTTAACAGAAATGGGTTAACATAAGGCATAAGAGCAAACTAGAGATATGCCTGAGCCATCAGCCAAATAGTGCTATAATTAATATAGCTTCTGTAGGATTACTTGGGTCTGGACAGCCATGAAATGAATGAGCAGTCTCCATTTACAGAAGTCCAAAGCAAGCATGAACCAAGTTCAGAGAGAAGGCAGCTATTCTTAAAACCCTGCTGTGAAATCAATTCATAATTCATAAAAAAATAATCTGTGATCTCTCTAATTTAGACTGTGCTCCAAATTAAATTATGCTATGAAATGGAGGGAGAGAGAGGAAAAGGAATAGAAAAATCACTTAAGGAACAGCAGGCAGTGTACCTGTGCAGGGCATGATTAACTTGTCTCTTGAGATTTGCTGTCACTTTTCTTTATGACCTGTCTGTGAAGGGCTCCACATGATCTGGCTTCTCTTTGAATTTGGTCAATGGGAAAAAAGAGAAAGGAACCCACTTAAAAACAAGATAAGACCATCCACAGCAAAGGGTAGTACTAAGAGAAATAGCAGCAATTCCAAGATGAATATGGAGCTTGTTGCCCAGACTATATTTGTTCAAGCCAAGAAAAGTGGGGTTGAAATACTCTGTTCACTCAAAGTTACTGTGCGACCTTCAGAACACAAGACAGGATCTCATTTAAAAGAACAACATAGGAAGGCACAGCATAAGCATGGTGGAGGTGAGTGGGAGGAGCAAAGCACTTGAGGCACAGCATGAACTAACACTGAGTTTCCAACTCAACCCCTCTGTAGGGGCCAACTTCAGCCCCTGTGGAAGTCCACTAAGTGACAGCCCTCAACTGGCACATGGCCAGGGTTCCTAGGGCTCAGAGACTGGAAGTAACAATTCCCTTAATGTGGGCACAGGACAACCTGAGAACAGTGGATGCTCCAACAGAACCCAAGAGAAGTGACTGCACTGTCCTGAGCTGCGAAGGATGCTGAGAACTAAGTGATGGCAGCAGAGAGGATGCTGGCAGTGGACATGAGCATCACTGTGAAGTACTGTTATAAATTAGTAAGACCCTAGAGCCCACCATTTAAGATTACAGGTCCTTCTATATTAGCTCCTTTCCTTCTCATCATGAACAAAAATTAATTTATAGGATTAAGTGACTTCTTAAGCCTCTCAAAAGAATACTGATTTGGAAAAATCAATAAAGTGGCTGAGGGCGTCATCATAGGGTGGAGTAGGGGGAACCCATGATGGAAAAGCTAGGCTTGACATGGACTGACCATCTATCTCAACATTACAGAATCCCAACAGTACATGCGAAATAGAAATAGTGAAGGGTTATTCTCTTGTTTATTTATGTTAGCGACTAATAAATTCTGGCAAGAGTAAAATACACCCAAGATGTAAAAGCACAAGACTTTAGCTACCTTGACTGGCCTTCAATTAGAGCTCTGTCTCTAAGCTCCCTAGAGACTGGGTATTTCAGTATGTTTTCCCAGGGGCAGGGAAACCAATAGAGAGTCCACAAAATAGGTTCAATTACGCACCAAAGTCTTCTGAGATTTCAGTTTATTCAATAACAGAGCTTAAGATAAGCATGGTGTGTGTGTGTGTGTGTGTGTGTGTGTGTATTCACACATGAGCACGCGTGCACGCACATGTGTGTTAACTTTCTCAGAAATTACCAATGAGGTACAAAATGTGTGGGTTATCTTATTCTTCTATGGAAACCACATCTCCTACAATACATCAGTACCAGAAGGATCCCAGGCCATCAAGTGCCAGACACGAAAACAGAGTAGTGCCAAAATACTGCCACCAACAGGGTTTCCTGGGAGTGCATAGCCAGCCTGCTGCTGCCATATTACTTCAACCAAAGAACTATCATTATTACCTCTTTCATCTGCCCACTTCTCCCCAGGTCATTTAAGGTCTTAATGGCTCTGAGAACACTTGTCAGAAAGACTAGGAACCACTGCCAAGGTTAACTGGGATGGATGCTCCTGTGAGCCTCTAGAAGTGGAAGACGGGGGAATAACAGAAAACAAAGACTAAGGAGCATCACAGTTGGACTAGACTGGATTCAAGAAGCGCTTATGACATTTATTTCCTTATCTCTCAGCAAATGCTCATCATGGCAAGGAAGGCTGCCATGATATACTAATTAGATCAAGACTAAAATTTCTACCTCAGAAATTAGGACTCATTGTATTCTCTATTTTGTTTTGTTAATAGTTAAGGCAAATTTCAGGTCATTTAATTACTGTGTGGACCATGATAAGCAAATAACTTGGTGGGTGGGTCAATATTATGATCATAGATAACATTACAACTTGGGTGTATGCTGGAAAACTGAAATGGCTGTATATATTTTCACTAAGGTAAAGTAGTTTTCATCCCATAAGAAAAGCAGTGCAGAAAAATAACATGCTATACAGTAGTTACTGTCCCAGAAAAACCACAAGTTTGTGATTGGGTATGTGGAGGCTAAAGACCAGCTCCAGACTGCCTTGCCAATGTGTGTATTCTCAACTGCTGACACTTGATATTACAAAACAAAACAGCCTCCTGAACCAAGTAAACTTCCAAAAAGAAGTATTTTTCTCTAATTATGTAGACTGAACTTGATATGCATGCCTACCAACAGCAATAATAAACAATAATAATAATAATAAAAGCCACAAACACAAGAATAATAAAGGAAGGGCTTTCTTCCCAAGATTCTGAAGATTCAGTGCAATGAACTGCTAACATGTGAGAGAAATGGGAACAGAGGAAGTCATGTGATTTAGCAATGAAGAGTCTCCTGTCCCGTGGGGAAGACAGAAGATGGAAAACACAAAATCCCTGGGCTCACAGAACAGACAAAAGATTGTAAATGATTCTTTTCCACAGAGGAATGTCTCCCGGGATATTGGCCAGGGCTGATACGGAAAACAGCACAGCGGCGTTTGTGCAAACGCCCGACCAGGTGCAGCACAAACTTTGGCTCGCCTCTTGCTTCCATCACATGACTTTGGTTAAGCGAAAACTCAGGGAAGACTGGAGGTGATTGGCTTCTCAGAAAGCCTCTTCTAGCACCTGCCAATTTCTAGGTAAGCCTCTAAATAAAATCAAAGCATATTTTTGGAGTGACGGTACAAACAGGTATGAAATATAAGTCTCCAAATAGCAAAAAGAAAGAGATTTCAATAAAAGTCAACCCCCAACCCCTGCCCCCCCCACAATTCAAATATATCCCTGTCTAGTTCTACGTGATTTTTTTTTAAATTTCATGTGAACCTTTCACTTAAAGAGTAAAATATCTACAGTCCTATTCCATTTAAAAAGAGCAAAGTTAAGTTCCTGGGAAGTTTTCCAGAGAGTTAGATTGCCTTAAAATTGGACGTGCATTAAATGAAGCTTTGTCTAACAAAAGTGAGCAAGTAACTGATATGGCATCTGTATGTTCAGTCCACACAATGTTCCTTTATCTTGGAAGCATTACTCAGAGACAAACAGAACATCAGATTACAGTCCTGGGGACTCATACTCGCCTCTTCTACGGATGCTGCCAGCTCACATAAACATTATATGTGCGTCGAGCGCCTGTTTCCAGAAGAATTTGTAATCTATCTGCTCCGTTTYGTTCCCCAAAGTCTCTCCTACTTGACACGTGTGCCCCCTTTCATTCATTCCACTGAACCTTTCATCCCTAAGAGGGCCACTCATAGTAAGTGTGCAGAGTGGTATGCTTTAATACCAGGAGCAAAAACAGAGGAAGCCTTCTTCATTATAATGTATAATGAAACCAAACCCTGATTCTGAGAGTTCTCTGAACTTGCACGAAAAGCCATTGCAGGAAGGGGTTCATTCCTGGGTGCCATGTTCCTCCCACATTACCTGCTTCAGTGTACTTCAGTCCCACTTTTTCTTCTGTGTCTTTTGTCTTTGGGGGTGGCCAGACAGCTTGGAGTCTGCCAGGAGTCCTGTCGTCCTGCTCTGTGGGGCTCTG
>LOEQ01015086.1:0-16337 GCA_001685075.1 Bramus lutescens
GAAGTCCAAGGTCCTCCCCCTCCATCAAGGTCTAGTAAGGTGAGCATCCAAACAGAATAGGCTCACACACACCCAGTACAAAGCTCAGGACCTGATGGTTTTAATGCAGAATTTTACCAGGCTTTCACCTTAACATAGTAAAATTACATATAACAATGCAGTTATCAAGCAAGAATTACAGTTACAATATTTATATCTATTTTTTTCTTTTATCATAACAATGGAAAACTATAACTATCTATCCATTCTTCCACTCCATCAAAGACTCCAGATGGATATAATATTACCTAAGTAAACAAGAAGTAAGCAACTTCCAAAACTCTAGAAAGGACAGAGACATCTCGCTGTCTTTTGTCTAGACTGCTTGATGGTATGCTGTGTGTATTGGACATACAGGACCCACAGAGAAATGACTGCCTAACTTGCTTAAAGGTAAGATGATCCTTTGGAGTTTCTCCTTCATTAAAGAGTCTGCCAAAAACTCTGCAGGACACAGAAAAAAGTGACTAACAAACTGCCAACATAGGCAAAACTATATTTGAAATTCCCTGCTTTTTGGAAAAGTCTGCTAGATACGGTGGACCTATAGGCTGAAGATGGATTACAGAAGAACTTTGGGTGACTGTCCAGGCAGCAAGATGTCTTTGTCAATATCTATGGTTTTGAAAATTGATTACAATGTAATTACTGTTTGATAAGTCTACATTATATCTTTCTGGAGTCTTTGATGGAGTTGAAGAATAAATGGCTATAGTTATAGCTTTTCTTCTTGCTTGATACCTGCTTTTATATGTAATTTTAGTATGTTAAAATTAAAACTTTCCTATTTATTTAAACAGAAAAGAAGAGGTTATGTGGGATTCCCCTCTGTATGCTGTGATTACCATTATTGAATAAAGAAAGCTGGCTTGAACCTATGGCAAGGCAGAATTTAGCTAGGCAGGAAAAACTAAACTAAATGTTGGGAGGAAGAAGATGGAGTCAGAGAGAAGCCATGGAGCTGCTGCCAGAGACAGAGATGTTTAAACCCTGTCAGTAGGCCACGAGCCTTGTGGTAAAATATATAACAATGAAGATGGGCTAATTCTAGATATAAGAGCTAGCTAGAAATATGCTTAAGCAATTGACCAAGCAGTGATTTAATCAATACAGTTTCTGTGTGGTTATTTTCAGAGGTTGGATGGCCGGGGAAAAGAACAAGTGGTCTCCTTATTACAGAGTCACGTTTAAAACAGCATGTGAGTGAGATAGTTCATTTGTTTGCCTTTAGAAACACTAAGAAAAAAATTCATTTCACTTGCTGTAGTTTCCAATCAGAACCCTAAAGAGGGCCTTGAGGCTGGACCCCAAAAGGACCAAGACAATTTCTATTGTACACAATGTTCTCTTAGGGGAAGGCGGAGTTGAGATTCATTATGACATTCTTGAATTCCACAAAGTTTTATTTTTTGGCAATTATGATAGAGGAGACTAGCATAATTCATTATTTCCCATTAATCCGTTCTGTATTCATGCAAATGCATACTAGATTAGTTCTCAGTGTCTGCTTTAAATGTTACCCTTGAATTTGAACAGAAAATAATGGATAAGCAATTAAGACCACTTACTACTCTTGCAAAGGACCAAGGCTCAACTCCCCCACCCACATTTTAGCTCATAACATCTGAGAGTCAAACTCCAGGAAATATGACTTTCTTATGACCTTCTTTGGACCCTTGCATGCATGCAGTTTGCATATATCCTTGCAGGCAAAGCATTTTTATATGTTAAAAAATAATGACAACAATGTAAGACTACAGATTAATTATCTGACATTTCTAGAAACTGAAATGATAAGATATGGTTTATCAATATGAAATCAAAAAATCAAACCATCAACAGTGTTGTTTTTAGAGATTCTGAATATAAATATATATTCATATATATAATCACATAGAGTCATATAATATATAAATATATAATATATATGAATATACATGTGCATGTGTGTATATGTATATATATATATTGACATCCCCTTGTTTACATTGTGCTGTGTGACTATCAGTGTCTGAGTTTTCCTTTCTTTTACTTCATCTTTCTTTTTTATTTTTCTTTTGCCTCTTTGTTTTGTATTTGTAACCTTCATGATTATGCTGGCCCCGCTTGGCGAACACAAGTTGATATCCTTTTTCAAAAGTCAGCTGCCTAGCTATTTTATCTCATTGGTTGCTCTAATTCTATTTTACTATATATAGTAAAATATTAAAGCAATATCTAGAGATTGGAACCTGAATTAGTTTTGGAAGGTCATCATTTTTCTACCATATGCACCATAACAGGAAGAATATAGATAATCAGTTGGTGATAAATAAAATTATCCTGACAGTTAGAAGTTTGGCTAAATGACGGTGTATCCTGTCAGTGTTAAGAATGATTTGTGCCCACATGTATTTACTCTTCTGAAAGATTTCTGACTTGGTGTCTCTGAGAAATACTCCCACATAAAATTTGAACTGTTAATGAAAATGAGATTATGTATTGAATAGGATATTTTAGGGTTTTCAAATCCATTTATTTCTTTTTTTTCAATGTATGCAAAAATTGATTATTTTTATAATATAATGATGCATTAAAGTTAGTTTACCATTCACGGCTAAATGGGTGATAAATACTCAGAATTGGGGAGTATGAATAATTTTCACATCAGCAGCAGGCCCTCCACAGAAATGTATCTCTGTGTTTTGAACACAATTTGTCTTGAGAATAAATATACTTTTTATGTCATTTTAGCTATGGTAGTTACATTACCCACTGAGTAGAAATACATTGGGAGAAAATGTGATTTAAATAATGGTTCTAAGTAAGTGTGTGCAATATTCATCATGGCACATACATATGTTTTAGACTTGAGAAGATATTAATGCATGATACAATGGAACATATGTGTTTATGTATATGTCTTTGTATAACAAGAAATTCCAGTGCGTAGACCTTTGTAACAATACTGCATTAAAAACTGTAATAAATCAAATTTCAATAAATTAAATTCAATCAAATTTACTTTCTTTAAATCCTAACCTTTTCAAATATATCTTTCTAATTGTTATCAATAATTATTTTGAATGACATTAGTGTTTTTAATGCTGTTTCCTAATTTATCAATACTTAAGCTGAAGAGAAAAAAACAGAATTTCTTAAAATCAACATATAAGAGTCTATTAAAATATGAAAGTAAATTTATGATTTATAATATTCTCTAGCAGTTGCTTAGCATGATGATATATTAAATTAATTTAGATTATAGAAATAAAATCTACTCATTAAAAATTACTCAATAATTCAGCTGCAATTGACTAAATTTTTAACATGTTTATTTTTGTAAAATTCTTTTTATTCTTTTCCCAAGATATTACTTATTGGATGAAGGTGCTTACTGCCATACGTGACACCCTGAGTTTGGTTGCCAGAACATGCATGGTAGAAGGAGAGAGGCAACTCTTACTAGTTGTTCTCTGAACTCCATATGATTACCATGGTATGCACACACCCACACTTCCAGGTACAGTGGCTCAGACACATGCACATGCAAACATACACTAAATAAATAAAAGTATATTTTAATAAATAAAAAAAATTGAAGATGTTGTGTGCAGATTTGTGATAACCTCAGCTTCTTGAGGAAAGGAGAATTTATTGCAAAACATCTCTGATGCTATACAGACCACTGAGTCCTCAAGAGTAGTCTTGCCAAATTCTCTATGCTGCACAAAAAGCTTCAGCTTATGAAGCTATAACTGGAGCTTTACAAAGAGAACAATTGAAGAGATTCAGAAGTTCACAACACTCAGTAGGCAAAATGATATACTTTACTAATTACCATAGCATTTCTTGAGTATGCATTTTTCTTCAGAGTTTCATGATTTGGTAAATCTATTGACTAGAATTTGTGGTAGTAGAAAAAATATCAAGGGAAATTATGATTTAAAAAATAATATTGGCATACTAAGATTTTCCTTAGAATATGACAATATGAAAAGCAAACCATGCAACCAAACTGAATTTAGTTCAGTTAAAGGCAAATACCACACAAAGTAGTTTGACTAAGAAGGTAATTCTCTCTTCTTCATCTGTTAACTAATTAGTCTATATACTTTGTCTTACGGAGAAGTTTTGGCCTGAAGTTTCTACATTTATAGTTAGTGTCCAAGTTTATGTAGAAGATGGATAAAATTTTGTTGTGATTAATTATGTCTTAGATGATTTCTGGGAGCATTTTGAATGAAATAATTATAATAAGATTTGATATCTTTAGGTAGATACAAGATTATTGTAATCCTAACAGTGATAATAGTTTATACTTTCATAAGAGTTAAATTTATCTCAGAACTGAGAGAGAAGAGGGATTATATAAAATAAATGTACCAGCATACTTTCATTGCTATGGGCTAAGGACACAGAACATTTACAAATTAAATGATGCATAAATTTTAGTTTATGCCTCTTATAGCCACTGTCAACAGGAGACAGTGTGATACACACAGTGTGAAACATAACTAGCAGCACCACTGGAGGCTTGCGCCATTGAGTTTATCAATTTTACTGCCCTTAACTAATTGGATATACATTAGGTAGCTTACATTCTGGTTTTATTTACATAGTCAAAAATATATGGAGAGTTTAACATTTTTCATATATCTTTCATAAGTAATGATTGAATATTTATCGAAGAATGTTAATTTCTGAAATCTCACAATCAAATAAGGCATCTAAGTTTTGTGGGTTAATTACACTTTTAGACTGATTTTCTGATATGTCAGAATGGAATCTGCACCAGTTATTTGCCAATCACAAGTTATTTAGTTTCATAATTAAAATATTTTATTGCTAGTGTTAGGAAAATGATGCTGTACATTTGAGAGTTTTTGTTTCTTTGAAAACTATTCAGAGACAAAACAGAATTTAGCCCAGATGATGAGACATTAAAGTAAAGTATAAACTGTAGTTGGCGTTTTAAATAATCCAATGCTGCTGTTTAATATTTAATTTAAGAAATACAATGACAGATGGTAATGAGGAACACACATTCTAGCCTTGCTCAGGATTGGCCTTGTAAGTTGACAGCTGTGTGACTGAGGTCACTAGGTCTCATTTCACCTTAGTTTCCCCATTTTTAAAATGGTGATAATAATAGCAGCCTGCTCTATGAGCTGTCATGAGGATTGAAGAAGGTAATATAGCTACAACCATTAAAACTCTGCCTTGCATCTTTTAAATGCTTTGTGGGGGGGGGAAGTATTAACTCATTTATTGTTTTAAAGCCTGGTCCACTCTAAGCACTGAAGTCTCCTAGAGCCTCAAGGGAAAGTAAGTTATGTGTTTCATCCTAAAATAACTTATATATTGGAAAAATGGGTTTGTATTAGGCGTCAGAATATGACATCTGTGCTGTATGTTATGAGAGAAGCTTGGTTTTGAGGTTGGAAGCAGCTAGTGAGAGTGTACATGAGGTGCTTTGTGAAGATAAGATGCTATCCAAGTGAAGAAACTGGAGAAGAGTGTTTCAGCGAGAAAATAGCTCATGAGGAGACAGAGCTATGTAAGAATGTGTGTGTGGACTGGAACTTCTATCTCTTCCATTCCAGGAAGCTACAAACAAGTACATATCCTTCCATTTCTTCAGTCCTTGATTTGCTTAATGCCAATAAAGTGCCTTTTCCTACTCCAATGCCATTCAGCATGTACCTGATCTTTTTTTTTTCACTTTCAAATATTCTTTCACAACGGAGATTTTATTGGTTGAGGAGTAAAGTACACAGATATTTCAATTCTTAAAACATGTACCCAAACTCTGAGGAGCCATACATTGTGTTCACGTACCCAAAAGAGCATTGTGTTGTTTCTCTTTGAACTTATTCCAAGCGATGTTCCCTCCCCAAACTTGGCAAGTCTTCCCCAAGACCTCACATAATAATAAATTGCTCACAATCCTCAACTCCACTGACTCACCATTTTGGGCCACGCACAGGACACACTCTAAAGTTCAATGCTTCATATCACATTGTTACAGTTGTTAGGAAAACAGACTGCCATAGGCAGACAGTCCTGACCTGGCAAGGACCGAGGAGCGGCTTTTTAGCCAACAGTTCTACGAAACACAACACCGGATATAAAGGAAAATATTCCAGACACAAATGCACGCCCAGGAGTCCAAATTACCACTTAGTATATGCTTTGTGTTGTAAGATATAAAACTAGCCCCCTCTATGGAATGTTATGGTGACCCCCGAGAGAGTCACAGTCTCTCCTGATTCAGTATCCTGCTATTTTCTGGTTGTACCAAAAAAGAAACCATCAGCAAGTGATTTAACCTCTTTAAAAAAATCATTTACACTTAAAAAATGGGATGAGGCAGGATTTCTCCTCACCTTTTAAAAATGTTTCTAGAGCTACTAAAAACACTCGCATTTACAAAATAGTTGATAAAAATATTCCTCTGGGTTGTACAAGAAGGGAGGCAGGGACTCTGACAGACATGATGGATGGCTAGTCAGACTTGGCTTCTTTCTCTTCTCGAGGCTGGACTCTGGTTTTCTGTCTCTCCATTCTCTGCGAGCAGATCCCGTGGTTTGCTGGTCGGCCACTTCAGTTTGTTTGCCCTTTGCTCCCCTCTTCCCTTTTGCTTGTACTTTTTTATCCCATGATTTATCCTTTCCCGCGGCCTTTTTCGGCTTCGCGCCCACCTTGGCAGGGGCAGGCTCGGCTGACAACCTCATGGAGCAGTGTTTGGGCTCCGCCTTTGCAGCTCCATCCGCCCCTGATCTTCTAAGATAAGCAGGTAGTGAGTAGGGACTTGGAGATGTGTTCTTTACAGTGATCATAGAAAACACACAGGAAAAAGTACTGGAAAAGAACTAATAAGGAGAGTATAGAAAAAGCGCCCTTTGTAAGTGAATTTTAATATGGACAATGGGGCCTCCATTCTACTGCATACCTTATGAGAAGCCATGTAGAACAAACACCTGAAATGGTCCACGGAAAGCTGGAGAAACTAGGTAAGATCATCAGTGTGTACTCATAACACACACACACACACACACACACACACACTGTGGTTTGAAGCTAACTCTAAGGCCATTTCTTGTAAGAACTGTGGTGGCAACTATCTGTATCCAGCATGCTCACATTGTGCTAGAATTGGTTTTATCGTTGGGATGGAGAGATGCAGACAACCGTTTCCCCCAGAGGTGGGTAGTTTGAAAATCAGACTTAGCTGTGAGGACAGTAAGGGCCACCTGTAATCACACATTTATATTAGTATTTATGTTCCAAAGATATTTTATATGCCTGGCTTCAGTATGAGGAAAAGTAATGGCTCTGCCTGGGCATTTGAGGTAAATAAACAGAAAAGAGAGAAGGCAGAGCATTTCTGCTTTTCCCAAACCATGTAATGCCTACAATTTAGTTTAGATTCTGAAGAGAAACCTTTAAATGGTCTCAAGGGAATACAAACTATATATATTTGCATTTTGGATCATTTTCTTAGATTGCAATCATATCATTAACTAGAAAATGATATACTCTTATACTTAGATATTTGACTGAAACTGACTTAAAAATGGGTCTTGGCCAACACATGGAGATCTAGATTTAGGAAAAAGAATTCTGCATAATCTTGGTAGAACTAGAATTATTTTTAAGATGTTTTAAATAGGTTTGAAGAGTAAGCTAATCATAGATTAAAATTTAGTCATTATGGAATTTTTAACAGTATGAGTTATGATATCATACACTGGATAAAAATATAAAATCATGTCCTGTATTAATGAGTGAATGCATTTAGGCCCTTCTGTTTTATCTAGTACCTTGAACAAACAATTAAACTTTCAAATTTATATTATAAACATATGCTATTGATAACATGAGCACCAGTTTAACACAACTTCATAATATTTAACCTATCTTTTTGTCCAGTCTGGACACTGTGCATTTTGTCAGTGGTTGAGGTAGGGACAATTCTTTGCCCAAAGGCCAGTTTTTCCAAGAAGAAAACAAGCTCCAAGTGGAATGTCTTCATTGCCCAACATATGTTTGTGAATAGATTGGTGCTGCCAGTAGCAATTGTGTCTCATGTCAACACAACCCTAAGTTATTTAAATGCCATATTCTGTAGGTCTTTAAAGTATTGAATATTATCTGTCTAATGGAAACATATCTCTGTAAATCTGGAAAAACCTAATTAACATAACTAAAAGTTTAATTATTTTAAATCTTTCTATTAATCTGTATTTCTTAATTATACATTACAAATTTTTAAATGAGCTGCACAAACACAATACCTTAAACAAGAGCAGAAATATACATTCACAGTATAACAAAATTGACCTTCAGTTTGCATAAATAGACCAAGGTCCATATCAGTGTAAAGCATTTATTTATATATTATATCCCCCTTTCTTTCTGTTGAAGGACTCTGACTGTGATGATTAACCATTTATAATCAACCCCCTTTAAATAAAAACAAACATTTACAATCATTTTGGGAATTTGGGCATTGCTTTCTCCAAACTGATTTTTGCTGTTTGTTTAGTGAAGTATTTTTAGGGTTCATGGAGACCTTTGAGGAGATCTTGTTCAATCAAACCACACCGGCCTAGAAGAAATCCACAGGTTCTCATCCACTGTGGAAACAAAAGTAGAACTTATTTTCCAAAGTAACAAAAATTTATTTATTAGGTGATAAACTCACTGAAATAGCGATCTGCTGTCCTCTGAACATGTTGGGACTGGAACTGAATACTGCAGCCCCGAGGTCCATGCACGCTTTTCATCTGCATTTACAGTATATGCGACCATGCCTAAAGTGGGCCAGCATCTTGGCAATTGGCTGAATGAGTACCCACAGCAAACCTCCACTCCTGGGAGGGGGTAGTATCTCCCCTGGGGGAGTGAACAAAATCTGCCTCTGTGTGTGTGTGTGTGTGTGTGCGCGCGACAGCTTCCATCTCTACCATCAAGAACTGCAGTTTAAGTAGCTAATGTGTATAGAATAAGTTCTACGGTTACAAATATACCTTCAGTGCCATATTTAATTTCTAGGATTCCCAAACACAGCATTATGTTTTTCTCATAGTAGAAACCCAGTCAAACTGGAAATACAGAAGATGGCTTCCTGGTAGCTCGATGAATGGGAACCAATAGCTCTCATACCCATGTAATGCAAGGTGAGACAGGACTTCTTTATAACTACATCATTTTAAGATTGAACTTAGAAAATATACTATTTTTTAATGCACCTGGAATAAACCCCTGCCCTGTCTTCTTTAATGAAGCCAGAGTCCAAGAAAGTAAGAATCCAGATCCTGGGGAATGTTTATGTAATTGTATTTAGTCTTTGTTCAGAAGAGGAGAAAAGATAGAAAAAGGTGTTCAGGCTGCCTCTTACTTAGCAGCATAATTAAACCAAAACAAAGTGAATGAACTGATAGTAGCTGTTTATAAACATAATAATATGCAATACTTTCAGAATAACAACAGACATCAAAGAGGACAAGTAGTTTCTGTTTTACATGTACAAGTTGCCAGTCACTCCAAATAGATTTCTGTGTTTGAGCTACAGTCAACATGTAAGGAAAAACCATATGAGCATCTTGGTATACAGTTAAGCAAGGTATTGCTGGGACAGCCTACATGACCTGCGTTAAATCAGCTACCGAATAAGGGGTGGGGCAAGATCCCCAAACTTCTTTCTATGCTGATTCTTTGCATTTGGTTCTTAAAAAGAGAGGCGATTAGCAAACTTAAGGCAACGTAAGTTTCTCATTTTGTAAAGTGTATTTTTTTCTAATGGCAATAATTTTAATTTTTTTTCTTTTCCCCAATCCTCATACCATTTGATTAAAATTCATCTATACCAATGAAATTTCTAATATGATTTTGCAGAGCTAGCATGTTAAAAGGTAAGTGGTTCAGAATTAAAAAAATATTCATGAACATTTTCTGCAGTATTTTTAAATTGCGTAAACTAAAGGTTTTTATAGACTTATGAGATGGTAGCATATTTACCAAGCTAAGCTCTGCTTTTATTATAAAAAGAAAATCTCTCACTTATCTCATCATATAAAATGAAAAAAAATCTACTTAAACTACTGCTCTTCCAAAGACTTTGCAAAAAATGCTGAACATCACTGTGGAGATACAATTTGTAATAAATATGTGTCAAATTGTAAAATTACTCTTTGTTATTATCCTCAGACAGTGGAGATTTCTGTATTGGTCAAGTTTCGATGAACACAATCATGATTCAAAATAATCTCAAATATCCTGTCCCATGCTTTTATTTTAGGATATTAATGAACCAATTATTAAAATGTCTTTGAAGTTACTAAATATATCCACAGATTTGATATGCTAATGTACACAAAGTATAATATTTACTTAAATTTTCAGTACCTTTCAAACTAATATCTACATTAACCTTGTCATGTACACATGTATATTTGGACAGATACACACATGCACATACACATGTATATGTTTATATGTTTATATGCATATATATGCATATAAGTTTGTATTGTAAAAATAAAAGAACAGACACACAAACAAAAGCTAGTATTAAAGTCAGCCATGATGGCACATATTTATAGTGCATGAATTTAAGAGGTTGAGTTTGAGGTTTAGAACATTGTCAGTTCAGGCTATATGAGGAGCTGTCTCAAAAATACAACACAATAAACAAAACTAAAATCAAAACAAGCCACTACTCCCAGACCATGCCAATATTAACCTATTCACTATGTATAAAGCTGATATATAATTCTATCACATAATGTAATCCTATTACAATTAGTATAGTATTTTATTGTATTTGCTTCTTTGTTTGTGAGATTGAGTTTCATTCTGTAGCCAGGATGACTGCCCCAAACTAGGAATAAACTTGTCTCTTCCTCCCACATCTGAGATTACAGACATGTAGCAACATGTTCAGCTTAGTTTATGACTCATTATATTTTGCCATCTATTCTTTTGCATCAATATCTATTACTAATTTGTTTGAGTACATATGCATCATTATATGATTTATTCCAAACTAGGTGTTCTTACACATGATTATCATAATTTTATGTTTCCAATGCTTAGCATAAATCAAAATAAAAAATTCAACCATGAAAAAGATTAAAACACCATATTTCCTACTCTGATATGCTAAGTTTTAATATTGGGAGATCCTCCTATTTATTTTCCTATAGCATTAGAAATATATATATATATATATAACATTTTCATTATCTATATATTATGAGCTTTGTTCTTGGTAAGTATAATAGTTTCTTATAACTTTAACATCTGAATAATAGCCCATTATATAGTTATATAACACAGAAAGTAATGACCTCGATTTTGAGCCATCTTTGTCTTTTTTTTCTGTTATTTTTCTGATCAAGGAACTCTTTAGTCTTGTCTCCTGCTCCAACAGTTGAATTTTACCATCGTTTAGCTTGTATGAAAGGGATTGCATAGATTTTCCGTTTCACTTTCTTTTCATCCATGTAGATGTATTTTCCCCCTGCTCTGCATGGTTTTTTAAACTGAGACTCAGTCCTACTTGTCCTGGACCCTTTCCCTGGTCTTGGTGCCAGCTGTCAGACTGGTGTGGACTCATTCAATGATAGGCCCTGCAACTTAAAAGATCACATTAGTACACAAAATGAGGGCTTTTATGAGCCCATGATGATTTTTTGATACTTTTATATTGGTTACTCTCTGAGGCTCCTAACAACCACAAGCTGTTATATGCCTTCATATTGTTGTTCGTCCTATGAAGGCAAACTACAGAAGAACAAAATTACAGTAACATATGTGAGTCAAAGAATCTGCTCCTGTGCTTTTACATTTGAAAGTTATCCTTGGAACCATTGTTCCTTTTCTTGTTTCATCTCTCTGAGTCTTCCTACTTCAAATCTCTCATTAAGAGAAAACAATAACCTCTCATTCTGGGTGTGTTCCTCCTTATTCTCTGCGGACTCCTCTACCATCATGAAATGACTTGTGTGTATATCACCTGACATATAATTCATGGCAATGTACTCCATTATGTTCCCTATGTATGATGATAATCTATCTTCAGTGTTGCATCATGTCACAGATGAATTCTGAACATTTTTATGTTATAGTATATTATGCCTCAAATATGTGCAATGTGGAATTTAATGATGTTACCTAATTTAATTTTGAAAATAAAAAATCACTCCCAAATGTATAAAATGAAAGCAAATGGTGAATCAAAAGAAAGCTGTATTAATAAATATTTTTGTTAAACAAATATTTTCCATTTAATGTTTTTATTGGGTTTTATCAACTTTTATATATGGAACGTTAATATATTTTTTCAGAAAACAGGGCTTTCATCTTCTGTATGAATACTACCATGCTTAATTGCCTGATTATTTGATTTTAATAGTTTTATCATACATTTTTCTGTGAATACATTAATAATCATGCAATAACAATTTACTCAATGTGTTTATTAATTTTTGCTTAAGATACATTGTTCCCTATTTAGTATGTGTCAGTGGAAAGACATGACAATAAAATATTACTTACTTTATAGGAGAAATATATGAAATAAATAAGCAAGTAATTTAGATTTTGAAAACTGTTAAAAACTTTATTCAAAAAATGGACAGGAGAAACATCTTTTAATAAACGTTTGAACTAAAAGAAAACTTACCATGCATTTATCAATGGCTAAGTACATACACGTGGAAAATCGTAAAAAAGAACAAAAACCTACCCATTCAGTAGGGTTATAAGTTGAAAGAAAAAAATGCTAGGAGAAAGCAATGTGATATTTAATATGCAAATAAAAATGCTGAATAAGCTTAAGAAACAATCCCTTGAAGCAAATTAAGACAGACATATAATGGGTCATAGAACTCAAGCAGAAAAAATAGATCTTTGAGAATGATATGACTAAGAAAATGAAATATGAAACACTGTCTCTAAAAACAAACAAGCAAACAAAAAACAACAAAAGAAGAAAACAAGACATAAGGATTGTGGTTAAGTCATGCTGTTGGGTAATAAAGCCTCCAAGAATGATGGCAAGAATCAATTTTTAACTGTTTTTCTCACAGTCACCGGAGACTTTAGTGAGTCCTAATCTTTGTCAGATAAAGTTCCTAGTGTCCATTATGAACCTGGTAGATGATCAAGGTAGAGACTGATGAAATTGGATGGTGAGCCTATAGCGAGTTTTTAGGATGAGATGACAATGGGTTTTTGGCATTAATTCATTCATCCTTCATGAAGGCTTTCTTTACTTGACAGCACATAACATGTAGCATTCCATTCACAGCAGGTTTTCTTCATATTAGGTGTCAACTCTCTCAAATTATATTGATATTAACTGAAATAAATGCATAAACTTTGTTAAATTCTAAATTTGTAGTAAACACCTTCAAAAAAATCCACCTCATGCTAGTTTTAATCTTTTTCTTAGATGTCTTCACATTTCCAAGTGTTATAGAAATTTAAATTGTTGGAAATTTGCTTTTTTGATTATATTTTTACTTAATAGAAATTCTGAGACTAATTTGATCACTAGCCAGACTTTTGAACATTTCTTTGTGTCATCAAATGTTCATTTAATTTTCTTATAATTTGTGTATTGAATAGATTATCGCTCTTAATTTCTTCCAGGAGCTTTCTTCTTGCATCCATAACTTTCTGTTTGGCATCTAAGATCTCTATTTCAGGCTGTCTCACTTTTGTCCTGCCTTCAACATAATGCTTAACCATTGACAACTTTTGATTTAACATAAGATATTTGTGACTCTTCATATGAATACTTAGAGACCATTTCATGATTGTTATTTTTTCTATTTCTATATCATTATTGGGTCTCAAGAAATAAGGTTGCCCAAAGAACAGTAAAGGGATGAAGGACTACCTAAGTTGATGAACAATCTAATCACATACGTTTTCCAGTAAAGTTTACTATTTTACATATATTTTGGTTGTGATTAATCCAAACAATTAGCATATAAGCTACCTGAAATACAAAAATAGCCTGAATACATTCCTTTCTTCTTGCCCTTGATTGTAGATGTGATGTGACCAGATTTCTCAGACTCCTGCTACTGGAACTTATCCTCAGTAATGGACTGTAATATGGAATTGTAAATGGAAATAAACTGTTTTTTTCTTATATTTTGTAAAGAGAATTTTATCACATTAACAGAAATAAAACAAAATAATTAAAATATCTTTTTATCAATAATGTAGAGTTTCTTATGAGATTATTGGAATGTAACCCCGTTCCAAATCCAGGAGTATTGTAGTAGAACTACGAAACAGGTAGATTTCACTACTGACTTTGAGTCTCACTAATGGTCCATAGGACTGGTATAATTAAATAGATTTGAATCTATCATTCTGAAGGAATTACTGGCAAAAAAGCAAAGATCTTTAATTAACAACATTTGTGAGTATTATTCTTTTAACTTAGTAGCTGAGTTCCTAATTTCATGAAGACATCATTAAAAGCTGAATAACTTCTACAGAAGTCACATTATTAATGTCCATTTCCAATAAAATCAAACAACATCAACAACAACAAAAATAGACTATAGAATGCTGCCATAATTTCTATTTTGTCTTAGTACTTGTATGATGAAATACCATGACCAAAAATCAGTTGAGGAGAAAAGGGTTTGCTTGACTCACACTTCTACAACATAATCTATCAATGAAAGAAGGGAAGGCACTCCAAAAAGGCAGGAAGATAGAGGCAGAAGCTGTGTCTGAGTATATGAAAGAATGATGCTTACTGGTTTGCTTCTCATGGCATGCTCAATCTGCTTTCTCATAAAACCTAGGATCACTGGCCCAGGAATGGCATCACCTACAACATGCTGGCTCTCCTCATTAATCACTAATTAAGAAAATATCCTGCAATCTGTTCCTATAGAGGGATTTCCTCAATTGAGGCTCCCTTCTTTTAGAAAACTTTACCTTGTGTCAAGCTGACATAAAATTAGTCAGCATCAACTGATTCCCCAAATTTTATGTACTTATAGATTAATGATATTTAGATGGAATGCCACTGTGATATGATCGGATTGGTCACCATTTAGTGAATTAATTATGCCAAGATGACTTATCAAAGGAATGGTTGTGATATAAAAGTGAGTTTTTTTGTGTCAAACTTTTCATGCCTTAACCTATGATATCCCCTGCTAAATTTTTTCTACATAATATGTTTTATTGATTCTCTGGGAATTTTACATCAGGCACCCCAATCATATTCACTTTCCAGTCCTTCTATGCCATTCCCCCACCCTTGTGATCCCCTCAAAAAGTTAAAAAAAAGTCCCTCCAGTTTGTGTTATCTATATACTCACTGAAAAATGGTCAGTGCTCAGTGGCCTGTCCCATAAAAAGATCTGAGTCCTTTCCTCCCGTAGCCCAGCCAGAAGCTATCAGTTGTGAAGAGCTACAGTTAATCATTTTCTCATACCTTTTACGATTTCTCTTTAATGGCTTTCTGTCTTGACTGTTACATTTTGAGGTGTGGGGGTTGTGAAGTTAGAGGTAGGGTTTTCATGTCTATCCTTCTCAACTTCACATTTGCAGTTACAGATATTGTAGCAAAAGTAGCCTTCTTGCTCTTCCCATTCAGAGAGAGCATGGATAATGGGCCTCCACATGGTTTGGGGGGACAGCACAGACTGCAAATGCGAGTCCTTTACCTGGGTTTGTAACTAATTGGCATGGTGTAATATGCAATTTTTTCCTATGTGTATGGCAATTCTTTAAGATAAAAAGATCAATTATTGTAATATTTCAATGTAGATTGAGCACTAAATATTAATGCATGGCTTTACAATTGAACTGGAACCAGATGAAGAGAAAAAACCAAAATGATAGCATTAGACACAGATTAAAGTTCTGAAAACAGCCATGTGGATGAAACTACAGGGACCCTAAAACAAATAAGTTAGTCCTTTGATTATATATATTTGAGAAGCATGTGATAAACCAAATAAAGTAAACAAAAGGATAAAAAGAATATGCAGTTGAATAGGAATTAGGGTAAATGTACACTTAGTTTGATGCCCTACTAGATTTTTTAGTTATTTTCTTTTATTTCATTGGAAATTATTGTATATAAAATTGTCTGTGAACTCTTGGGGTCTAGTAGAGAGTAGTTTTGCTTTGAGAATTATCCAATTAAAAACTAAGAAATGAGAAAAGAAATAAAGAAAGAAAGAAATGAAGGGAGAAAAGAAGGAAGGAAGGAAAAAAGAAAGAAAAGGAAGGAAGGAAGGAAGGAAGGAAGGAAGGAAGGAAGG
>LOEQ01015087.1:0-16337 GCA_001685075.1 Bramus lutescens
CCTTCCTTCCTTCCTTCCTTCCTTCCTTCCTTCCTTCCTTTTCTTTCTTTTTTCCTTCCTTCCTTCTTTTCTCCCTTCATTTCTTTCTTTCTTTATTTCTTTTCTCATTTCTTAGTTTTTAATTGGATAATTCTCAAAGCAAAACTACTCTCTACTAGACCCCAAGAGTTCACAGACAATTTTATATACAATAATTTCCAATGAAATAAAAGAAAATAACTAAAAAATCTAGTAGGGCATCAAACTAAGTGTACATTTACCCTAATTCCTATTCAACTGCATATTCTTTTTATCCTTTTGTTTACTTTATTTGGTTTATCACATGCTTCTCAAATATATATAATCAAAGGACTAACTTATTTGTTTTAGGGTCCCTGTAGTTTCATCCACATGGCTGTTTTCAGAACTTTAATCTGTGTCTAATGCTATCATTTTGGTTTTTTCTCTTCATCTGGTTCCAGTTCAATTGTAAAGCCATGCATTAATATTTAGTGCTCAATCTACATTGAAATATTACAATAATTGATCTTTTTATCTTAAAGAATTGCCATACACATAGGAAAAAATTGCATATTACACCATGCCAATTAGTTACAAACCCAGGTAAAGGACTCGCATTTGCAGTCTGTGCTGTCCCCCCAAACCATGTGGAGGCCCATTATCCATCCTCTCTCTGAATGGGAAGAGCAAGAAGGCTACTTTTGCTGCAATATCTGTAACTGCAAATGTGAAGTTGAGAAGGATAGACATGGAAACCCTACCTCTAACTTCACAACCCCCACACCTCAAAATGTAACAGTCAAGACAGAAAGCCATTAAAGAGAAATCGTAAAAGGTATGAGAAAATGATTAACTGTAGCTCTTCACAACTGATAGCTTCTGGCTGGGCTACGGGAGGAAAGGACTCAGATCTTTTTATGGGACAGGCCACTGAGCACTGACCATTTTTCAGTGAGTATATAGATAACACAAACTGGAGGGACTTTTTTTTAACTTTTTGAGGGGATCACAAGGGTGGGGGAATGGCATAGAAGGACTGGAAAGTGAATATGATTGGGGTGCCTGATGTAAAATTCCCAGAGAATCAATAAAACATATTATGTAGAAAAAATTTAGCAGGGGATATCATAGGTTAAGGCATGAAAAGTTTGACACAAAAAAACTCACTTTTATATCACAACCATTCCTTTGATAAGTCATCTTGGCATAATTAATTCACTAAATGGTGACCAATCCGATCATATCACAGTGGCATTCCATCTAAATATCATTAATCTATAAGTACATAAAATTTGGGGAATCAGTTGATGCTGACTAATTTTATGTCAGCTTGACACAAGGTAAAGTTTTCTAAAAGAAGGGAGCCTCAATTGAGGAAATCCCTCTATAGGAACAGATTGCAGGATATTTTCTTAATTAGTGATTAATGAGGAGAGCCAGCATGTTGTAGGTGATGCCATTCCTGGGCCAGTGATCCTAGGTTTTATGAGAAAGCAGATTGAGCATGCCATGAGAAGCAAACCAGTAAGCATCATTCTTTCATATACTCAGACACAGCTTCTGCCTCTATCTTCCTGCCTTTTTGGAGTGCCTTCCCTTCTTTCATTGATAGATTATGTTGTAGAAGTGTGAGTCAAGCAAACCCTTTTCTCCTCAACTGATTTTTGGTCATGGTATTTCATCATACAAGTACTAAGACAAAATAGAAATTATGGCAGCATTCTATAGTCTATTTTTGTTGTTGTTGATGTTGTTTGATTTTATTGGAAATGGACATTAATAATGTGACTTCTGTAGAAGTTATTCAGCTTTTAATGATGTCTTCATGAAATTAGGAACTCAGCTACTAAGTTAAAAGAATAATACTCACAAATGTTGTTAATTAAAGATCTTTGCTTTTTTGCCAGTAATTCCTTCAGAATGATAGATTCAAATCTATTTAATTATACCAGTCCTATGGACCATTAGTGAGACTCAAAGTCAGTAGTGAAATCTACCTGTTTCGTAGTTCTACTACAATACTCCTGGATTTGGAACGGGGTTACATTCCAATAATCTCATAAGAAACTCTACATTATTGATAAAAAGATATTTTAATTATTTTGTTTTATTTCTGTTAATGTGATAAAATTCTCTTTACAAAATATAAGAAAAAAACAGTTTATTTCCATTTACAATTCCATATTACAGTCCATTACTGAGGATAAGTTCCAGTAGCAGGAGTCTGAGAAATCTGGTCACATCACATCTACAATCAAGGGCAAGAAGAAAGGAATGTATTCAGGCTATTTTTGTATTTCAGGTAGCTTATATGCTAATTGTTTGGATTAATCACAACCAAAATATATGTAAAATAGTAAACTTTACTGGAAAACGTATGTGATTAGATTGTTCATCAACTTAGGTAGTCCTTCATCCCTTTACTGTTCTTTGGGCAACCTTATTTCTTGAGACCCAATAATGATATAGAAATAGAAAAAATAACAATCATGAAATGGTCTCTAAGTATTCATATGAAGAGTCACAAATATCTTATGTTAAATCAAAAGTTGTCAATGGTTAAGCATTATGTTGAAGGCAGGACAAAAGTGAGACAGCCTGAAATAGAGATCTTAGATGCCAAACAGAAAGTTATGGATGCAAGAAGAAAGCTCCTGGAAGAAATTAAGAGCGATAATCTATTCAATACACAAATTATAAGAAAATTAAATGAACATTTGATGACACAAAGAAATGTTCAAAAGTCTGGCTAGTGATCAAATTAGTCTCAGAATTTCTATTAAGTAAAAATATAATCAAAAAAGCAAATTTCCAACAATTTAAATTTCTATAACACTTGGAAATGTGAAGACATCTAAGAAAAAGATTAAAACTAGCATGAGGTGGATTTTTTTGAAGGTGTTTACTACAAATTTAGAATTTAACAAAGTTTATGCATTTATTTCAGTTAATATCAATATAATTTGAGAGAGTTGACACCTAATATGAAGAAAACCTGCTGTGAATGGAATGCTACATGTTATGTGCTGTCAAGTAAAGAAAGCCTTCATGAAGGATGAATGAATTAATGCCAAAAACCCATTGTCATCTCATCCTAAAAACTCGCTATAGGCTCACCATCCAATTTCATCAGTCTCTACCTTGATCATCTACCAGGTTCATAATGGACACTAGGAACTTTATCTGACAAAGATTAGGACTCACTAAAGTCTCCGGTGACTGTGAGAAAAACAGTTAAAAATTGATTCTTGCCATCATTCTTGGAGGCTTTATTACCCAACAGCATGACTTAACCACAATCCTTATGTCTTGTTTTCTTCTTTTGTTGTTTTTTGTTTGCTTGTTTGTTTTTAGAGACAGTGTTTCATATTTCATTTTCTTAGTCATATCATTCTCAAAGATCTATTTTTTCTGCTTGAGTTCTATGACCCATTATATGTCTGTCTTAATTTGCTTCAAGGGATTGTTTCTTAAGCTTATTCAGCATTTTTATTTGCATATTAAATATCACATTGCTTTCTCCTAGCATTTTTTTCTTTCAACTTATAACCCTACTGAATGGGTAGGTTTTTGTTCTTTTTTACGATTTTCCACGTGTATGTACTTAGCCATTGATAAATGCATGGTAAGTTTTCTTTTAGTTCAAACGTTTATTAAAAGATGTTTCTCCTGTCCATTTTTTGAATAAAGTTTTTAACAGTTTTCAAAATCTAAATTACTTGCTTATTTATTTCATATATTTCTCCTATAAAGTAAGTAATATTTTATTGTCATGTCTTTCCACTGACACATACTAAATAGGGAACAATGTATCTTAAGCAAAAATTAATAAACACATTGAGTAAATTGTTATTGCATGATTATTAATGTATTCACAGAAAAATGTATGATAAAACTATTAAAATCAAATAATCAGGCAATTAAGCATGGTAGTATTCATACAGAAGATGAAAGCCCTGTTTTCTGAAAAAATATATTAACGTTCCATATATAAAAGTTGATAAAACCCAATAAAAACATTAAATGGAAAATATTTGTTTAACAAAAATATTTATTAATACAGCTTTCTTTTGATTCACCATTTGCTTTCATTTTATACATTTGGGAGTGATTTTTTATTTTCAAAATTAAATTAGGTAACATCATTAAATTCCACATTGCACATATTTGAGGCATAATATACTATAACATAAAAATGTTCAGAATTCATCTGTGACATGATGCAACACTGAAGATAGATTATCATCATACATAGGGAACATAATGGAGTACATTGCCATGAATTATATGTCAGGTGATATACACACAAGTCATTTCATGATGGTAGAGGAGTCCGCAGAGAATAAGGAGGAACACACCCAGAATGAGAGGTTATTGTTTTCTCTTAATGAGAGATTTGAAGTAGGAAGACTCAGAGAGATGAAACAAGAAAAGGAACAATGGTTCCAAGGATAACTTTCAAATGTAAAAGCACAGGAGCAGATTCTTTGACTCACATATGTTACTGTAATTTTGTTCTTCTGTAGTTTGCCTTCATAGGACGAACAACAATATGAAGGCATATAACAGCTTGTGGTTGTTAGGAGCCTCAGAGAGTAACCAATATAAAAGTATCAAAAAATCATCATGGGCTCATAAAAGCCCTCATTTTGTGTACTAATGTGATCTTTTAAGTTGCAGGGCCTATCATTGAATGAGTCCACACCAGTCTGACAGCTGGCACCAAGACCAGGGAAAGGGTCCAGGACAAGTAGGACTGAGTCTCAGTTTAAAAAACCATGCAGAGCAGGGGGAAAATACATCTACATGGATGAAAAGAAAGTGAAACGGAAAATCTATGCAATCCCTTTCATACAAGCTAAACGATGGTAAAATTCAACTGTTGGAGCAGGAGACAAGACTAAAGAGTTCCTTGATCAGAAAAATAACAGAAAAAAAAGACAAAGATGGCTCAAAATCGAGGTCATTACTTTCTGTGTTATATAACTATATAATGGGCTATTATTCAGATGTTAAAGTTATAAGAAACTATTATACTTACCAAGAACAAAGCTCATAATATATAGATAATGAAAATGTTATATATATATATATATATTTCTAATGCTATAGGAAAATAAATAGGAGGATCTCCCAATATTAAAACTTAGCATATCAGAGTAGGAAATATGGTGTTTTAATCTTTTTCATGGTTGAATTTTTTATTTTGATTTATGCTAAGCATTGGAAACATAAAATTATGATAATCATGTGTAAGAACACCTAGTTTGGAATAAATCATATAATGATGCATATGTACTCAAACAAATTAGTAATAGATATTGATGCAAAAGAATAGATGGCAAAATATAATGAGTCATAAACTAAGCTGAACATGTTGCTACATGTCTGTAATCTCAGATGTGGGAGGAAGAGACAAGTTTATTCCTAGTTTGGGGCAGTCATCCTGGCTACAGAATGAAACTCAATCTCACAAACAAAGAAGCAAATACAATAAAATACTATACTAATTGTAATAGGATTACATTATGTGATAGAATTATATATCAGCTTTATACATAGTGAATAGGTTAATATTGGCATGGTCTGGGAGTAGTGGCTTGTTTTGATTTTAGTTTTGTTTATTGTGTTGTATTTTTGAGACAGCTCCTCATATAGCCTGAACTGACAATGTTCTAAACCTCAAACTCAACCTCTTAAATTCATGCACTATAAATATGTGCCATCATGGCTGACTTTAATACTAGCTTTTGTTTGTGTGTCTGTTCTTTTATTTTTACAATACAAACTTATATGCATATATATGCATATAAACATATAAACATATACATGTGTATGTGCATGTGTGTATCTGTCCAAATATACATGTGTACATGACAAGGTTAATGTAGATATTAGTTTGAAAGGTACTGAAAATTTAAGTAAATATTATACTTTGTGTACATTAGCATATCAAATCTGTGGATATATTTAGTAACTTCAAAGACATTTTAATAATTGGTTCATTAATATCCTAAAATAAAAGCATGGGACAGGATATTTGAGATTATTTTGAATCATGATTGTGTTCATCGAAACTTGACCAATACAGAAATCTCCACTGTCTGAGGATAATAACAAAGAGTAATTTTACAATTTGACACATATTTATTACAAATTGTATCTCCACAGTGATGTTCAGCATTTTTTGCAAAGTCTTTGGAAGAGCAGTAGTTTAAGTAGATTTTTTTTCATTTTATATGATGAGATAAGTGAGAGATTTTCTTTTTATAATAAAAGCAGAGCTTAGCTTGGTAAATATGCTACCATCTCATAAGTCTATAAAAACCTTTAGTTTACGCAATTTAAAAATACTGCAGAAAATGTTCATGAATATTTTTTTAATTCTGAACCACTTACCTTTTAACATGCTAGCTCTGCAAAATCATATTAGAAATTTCATTGGTATAGATGAATTTTAATCAAATGGTATGAGGATTGGGGAAAAGAAAAAAAATTAAAATTATTGCCATTAGAAAAAAATACACTTTACAAAATGAGAAACTTACGTTGCCTTAAGTTTGCTAATCGCCTCTCTTTTTAAGAACCAAATGCAAAGAATCAGCATAGAAAGAAGTTTGGGGATCTTGCCCCACCCCTTATTCGGTAGCTGATTTAACGCAGGTCATGTAGGCTGTCCCAGCAATACCTTGCTTAACTGTATACCAAGATGCTCATATGGTTTTTCCTTACATGTTGACTGTAGCTCAAACACAGAAATCTATTTGGAGTGACTGGCAACTTGTACATGTAAAACAGAAACTACTTGTCCTCTTTGATGTCTGTTGTTATTCTGAAAGTATTGCATATTATTATGTTTATAAACAGCTACTATCAGTTCATTCACTTTGTTTTGGTTTAATTATGCTGCTAAGTAAGAGGCAGCCTGAACACCTTTTTCTATCTTTTCTCCTCTTCTGAACAAAGACTAAATACAATTACATAAACATTCCCCAGGATCTGGATTCTTACTTTCTTGGACTCTGGCTTCATTAAAGAAGACAGGGCAGGGGTTTATTCCAGGTGCATTAAAAAATAGTATATTTTCTAAGTTCAATCTTAAAATGATGTAGTTATAAAGAAGTCCTGTCTCACCTTGCATTACATGGGTATGAGAGCTATTGGTTCCCATTCATCGAGCTACCAGGAAGCCATCTTCTGTATTTCCAGTTTGACTGGGTTTCTACTATGAGAAAAACATAATGCTGTGTTTGGGAATCCTAGAAATTAAATATGGCACTGAAGGTATATTTGTAACCGTAGAACTTATTCTATACACATTAGCTACTTAAACTGCAGTTCTTGATGGTAGAGATGGAAGCTGTCGCGCGCACACACACACACACACACACAGAGGCAGATTTTGTTCACTCCCCCAGGGGAGATACTACCCCCTCCCAGGAGTGGAGGTTTGCTGTGGGTACTCATTCAGCCAATTGCCAAGATGCTGGCCCACTTTAGGCATGGTCGCATATACTGTAAATGCAGATGAAAAGCGTGCATGGACCTCGGGGCTGCAGTATTCAGTTCCAGTCCCAACATGTTCAGAGGACAGCAGATCGCTATTTCAGTGAGTTTATCACCTAATAAATAAATTTTTGTTACTTTGGAAAATAAGTTCTACTTTTGTTTCCACAGTGGATGAGAACCTGTGGATTTCTTCTAGGCCGGTGTGGTTTGATTGAACAAGATCTCCTCAAAGGTCTCCATGAACCCTAAAAATACTTCACTAAACAAACAGCAAAAATCAGTTTGGAGAAAGCAATGCCCAAATTCCCAAAATGATTGTAAATGTTTGTTTTTATTTAAAGGGGGTTGATTATAAATGGTTAATCATCACAGTCAGAGTCCTTCAACAGAAAGAAAGGGGGATATAATATATAAATAAATGCTTTACACTGATATGGACCTTGGTCTATTTATGCAAACTGAAGGTCAATTTTGTTATACTGTGAATGTATATTTCTGCTCTTGTTTAAGGTATTGTGTTTGTGCAGCTCATTTAAAAATTTGTAATGTATAATTAAGAAATACAGATTAATAGAAAGATTTAAAATAATTAAACTTTTAGTTATGTTAATTAGGTTTTTCCAGATTTACAGAGATATGTTTCCATTAGACAGATAATATTCAATACTTTAAAGACCTACAGAATATGGCATTTAAATAACTTAGGGTTGTGTTGACATGAGACACAATTGCTACTGGCAGCACCAATCTATTCACAAACATATGTTGGGCAATGAAGACATTCCACTTGGAGCTTGTTTTCTTCTTGGAAAAACTGGCCTTTGGGCAAAGAATTGTCCCTACCTCAACCACTGACAAAATGCACAGTGTCCAGACTGGACAAAAAGATAGGTTAAATATTATGAAGTTGTGTTAAACTGGTGCTCATGTTATCAATAGCATATGTTTATAATATAAATTTGAAAGTTTAATTGTTTGTTCAAGGTACTAGATAAAACAGAAGGGCCTAAATGCATTCACTCATTAATACAGGACATGATTTTATATTTTTATCCAGTGTATGATATCATAACTCATACTGTTAAAAATTCCATAATGACTAAATTTTAATCTATGATTAGCTTACTCTTCAAACCTATTTAAAACATCTTAAAAATAATTCTAGTTCTACCAAGATTATGCAGAATTCTTTTTCCTAAATCTAGATCTCCATGTGTTGGCCAAGACCCATTTTTAAGTCAGTTTCAGTCAAATATCTAAGTATAAGAGTATATCATTTTCTAGTTAATGATATGATTGCAATCTAAGAAAATGATCCAAAATGCAAATATATATAGTTTGTATTCCCTTGAGACCATTTAAAGGTTTCTCTTCAGAATCTAAACTAAATTGTAGGCATTACATGGTTTGGGAAAAGCAGAAATGCTCTGCCTTCTCTCTTTTCTGTTTATTTACCTCAAATGCCCAGGCAGAGCCATTACTTTTCCTCATACTGAAGCCAGGCATATAAAATATCTTTGGAACATAAATACTAATATAAATGTGTGATTACAGGTGGCCCTTACTGTCCTCACAGCTAAGTCTGATTTTCAAACTACCCACCTCTGGGGGAAACGGTTGTCTGCATCTCTCCATCCCAACGATAAAACCAATTCTAGCACAATGTGAGCATGCTGGATACAGATAGTTGCCACCACAGTTCTTACAAGAAATGGCCTTAGAGTTAGCTTCAAACCACAGTGTGTGTGTGTGTGTGTGTGTGTGTGTGTTATGAGTACACACTGATGATCTTACCTAGTTTCTCCAGCTTTCCGTGGACCATTTCAGGTGTTTGTTCTACATGGCTTCTCATAAGGTATGCAGTAGAATGGAGGCCCCATTGTCCATATTAAAATTCACTTACAAAGGGCGCTTTTTCTATACTCTCCTTATTAGTTCTTTTCCAGTACTTTTTCCTGTGTGTTTTCTATGATCACTGTAAAGAACACATCTCCAAGTCCCTACTCACTACCTGCTTATCTTAGAAGATCAGGGGCGGATGGAGCTGCAAAGGCGGAGCCCAAACACTGCTCCATGAGGTTGTCAGCCGAGCCTGCCCCTGCCAAGGTGGGCGCGAAGCCGAAAAAGGCCGCGGGAAAGGATAAATCATGGGATAAAAAAGTACAAGCAAAAGGGAAGAGGGGAGCAAAGGGCAAACAAACTGAAGTGGCCGACCAGCAAACCACGGGATCTGCTCGCAGAGAATGGAGAGACAGAAAACCAGAGTCCAGCCTCGAGAAGAGAAAGAAGCCAAGTCTGACTAGCCATCCATCATGTCTGTCAGAGTCCCTGCCTCCCTTCTTGTACAACCCAGAGGAATATTTTTATCAACTATTTTGTAAATGCGAGTGTTTTTAGTAGCTCTAGAAACATTTTTAAAAGGTGAGGAGAAATCCTGCCTCATCCCATTTTTTAAGTGTAAATGATTTTTTTAAAGAGGTTAAATCACTTGCTGATGGTTTCTTTTTTGGTACAACCAGAAAATAGCAGGATACTGAATCAGGAGAGACTGTGACTCTCTCGGGGGTCACCATAACATTCCATAGAGGGGGCTAGTTTTATATCTTACAACACAAAGCATATACTAAGTGGTAATTTGGACTCCTGGGCGTGCATTTGTGTCTGGAATATTTTCCTTTATATCCGGTGTTGTGTTTCGTAGAACTGTTGGCTAAAAAGCCGCTCCTCGGTCCTTGCCAGGTCAGGACTGTCTGCCTATGGCAGTCTGTTTTCCTAACAACTGTAACAATGTGATATGAAGCATTGAACTTTAGAGTGTGTCCTGTGCGTGGCCCAAAATGGTGAGTCAGTGGAGTTGAGGATTGTGAGCAATTTATTATTATGTGAGGTCTTGGGGAAGACTTGCCAAGTTTGGGGAGGGAACATCGCTTGGAATAAGTTCAAAGAGAAACAACACAATGCTCTTTTGGGTACGTGAACACAATGTATGGCTCCTCAGAGTTTGGGTACATGTTTTAAGAATTGAAATATCTGTGTACTTTACTCCTCAACCAATAAAATCTCCGTTGTGAAAGAATATTTGAAAGTGAAAAAAAAAAGATCAGGTACATGCTGAATGGCATTGGAGTAGGAAAAGGCACTTTATTGGCATTAAGCAAATCAAGGACTGAAGAAATGGAAGGATATGTACTTGTTTGTAGCTTCCTGGAATGGAAGAGATAGAAGTTCCAGTCCACACACACATTCTTACATAGCTCTGTCTCCTCATGAGCTATTTTCTCGCTGAAACACTCTTCTCCAGTTTCTTCACTTGGATAGCATCTTATCTTCACAAAGCACCTCATGTACACTCTCACTAGCTGCTTCCAACCTCAAAACCAAGCTTCTCTCATAACATACAGCACAGATGTCATATTCTGACGCCTAATACAAACCCATTTTTCCAATATATAAGTTATTTTAGGATGAAACACATAACTTACTTTCCCTTGAGGCTCTAGGAGACTTCAGTGCTTAGAGTGGACCAGGCTTTAAAACAATAAATGAGTTAATACTTCCCCCCCCCACAAAGCATTTAAAAGATGCAAGGCAGAGTTTTAATGGTTGTAGCTATATTACCTTCTTCAATCCTCATGACAGCTCATAGAGCAGGCTGCTATTATTATCACCATTTTAAAAATGGGGAAACTAAGGTGAAATGAGACCTAGTGACCTCAGTCACACAGCTGTCAACTTACAAGGCCAATCCTGAGCAAGGCTAGAATGTGTGTTCCTCATTACCATCTGTCATTGTATTTCTTAAATTAAATATTAAACAGCAGCATTGGATTATTTAAAACGCCAACTACAGTTTATACTTTACTTTAATGTCTCATCATCTGGGCTAAATTCTGTTTTGTCTCTGAATAGTTTTCAAAGAAACAAAAACTCTCAAATGTACAGCATCATTTTCCTAACACTAGCAATAAAATATTTTAATTATGAAACTAAATAACTTGTGATTGGCAAATAACTGGTGCAGATTCCATTCTGACATATCAGAAAATCAGTCTAAAAGTGTAATTAACCCACAAAACTTAGATGCCTTATTTGATTGTGAGATTTCAGAAATTAACATTCTTCGATAAATATTCAATCATTACTTATGAAAGATATATGAAAAATGTTAAACTCTCCATATATTTTTGACTATGTAAATAAAACCAGAATGTAAGCTACCTAATGTATATCCAATTAGTTAAGGGCAGTAAAATTGATAAACTCAATGGCGCAAGCCTCCAGTGGTGCTGCTAGTTATGTTTCACACTGTGTGTATCACACTGTCTCCTGTTGACAGTGGCTATAAGAGGCATAAACTAAAATTTATGCATCATTTAATTTGTAAATGTTCTGTGTCCTTAGCCCATAGCAATGAAAGTATGCTGGTACATTTATTTTATATAATCCCTCTTCTCTCTCAGTTCTGAGATAAATTTAACTCTTATGAAAGTATAAACTATTATCACTGTTAGGATTACAATAATCTTGTATCTACCTAAAGATATCAAATCTTATTATAATTATTTCATTCAAAATGCTCCCAGAAATCATCTAAGACATAATTAATCACAACAAAATTTTATCCATCTTCTACATAAACTTGGACACTAACTATAAATGTAGAAACTTCAGGCCAAAACTTCTCCGTAAGACAAAGTATATAGACTAATTAGTTAACAGATGAAGAAGAGAGAATTACCTTCTTAGTCAAACTACTTTGTGTGGTATTTGCCTTTAACTGAACTAAATTCAGTTTGGTTGCATGGTTTGCTTTTCATATTGTCATATTCTAAGGAAAATCTTAGTATGCCAATATTATTTTTTAAATCATAATTTCCCTTGATATTTTTTCTACTACCACAAATTCTAGTCAATAGATTTACCAAATCATGAAACTCTGAAGAAAAATGCATACTCAAGAAATGCTATGGTAATTAGTAAAGTATATCATTTTGCCTACTGAGTGTTGTGAACTTCTGAATCTCTTCAATTGTTCTCTTTGTAAAGCTCCAGTTATAGCTTCATAAGCTGAAGCTTTTTGTGCAGCATAGAGAATTTGGCAAGACTACTCTTGAGGACTCAGTGGTCTGTATAGCATCAGAGATGTTTTGCAATAAATTCTCCTTTCCTCAAGAAGCTGAGGTTATCACAAATCTGCACACAACATCTTCAATTTTTTTTATTTATTAAAATATACTTTTATTTATTTAGTGTATGTTTGCATGTGCATGTGTCTGAGCCACTGTACCTGGAAGTGTGGGTGTGTGCATACCATGGTAATCATATGGAGTTCAGAGAACAACTAGTAAGAGTTGCCTCTCTCCTTCTACCATGCATGTTCTGGCAACCAAACTCAGGGTGTCACGTATGGCAGTAAGCACCTTCATCCAATAAGTAATATCTTGGGAAAAGAATAAAAAGAATTTTACAAAAATAAACATGTTAAAAATTTAGTCAATTGCAGCTGAATTATTGAGTAATTTTTAATGAGTAGATTTTATTTCTATAATCTAAATTAATTTAATATATCATCATGCTAAGCAACTGCTAGAGAATATTATAAATCATAAATTTACTTTCATATTTTAATAGACTCTTATATGTTGATTTTAAGAAATTCTGTTTTTTTCTCTTCAGCTTAAGTATTGATAAATTAGGAAACAGCATTAAAAACACTAATGTCATTCAAAATAATTATTGATAACAATTAGAAAGATATATTTGAAAAGGTTAGGATTTAAAGAAAGTAAATTTGATTGAATTTAATTTATTGAAATTTGATTTATTACAGTTTTTAATGCAGTATTGTTACAAAGGTCTACGCACTGGAATTTCTTGTTATACAAAGACATATACATAAACACATATGTTCCATTGTATCATGCATTAATATCTTCTCAAGTCTAAAACATATGTATGTGCCATGATGAATATTGCACACACTTACTTAGAACCATTATTTAAATCACATTTTCTCCCAATGTATTTCTACTCAGTGGGTAATGTAACTACCATAGCTAAAATGACATAAAAAGTATATTTATTCTCAAGACAAATTGTGTTCAAAACACAGAGATACATTTCTGTGGAGGGCCTGCTGCTGATGTGAAAATTATTCATACTCCCCAATTCTGAGTATTTATCACCCATTTAGCCGTGAATGGTAAACTAACTTTAATGCATCATTATATTATAAAAATAATCAATTTTTGCATACATTGAAAAAAAAGAAATAAATGGATTTGAAAACCCTAAAATATCCTATTCAATACATAATCTCATTTTCATTAACAGTTCAAATTTTATGTGGGAGTATTTCTCAGAGACACCAAGTCAGAAATCTTTCAGAAGAGTAAATACATGTGGGCACAAATCATTCTTAACACTGACAGGATACACCGTCATTTAGCCAAACTTCTAACTGTCAGGATAATTTTATTTATCACCAACTGATTATCTATATTCTTCCTGTTATGGTGCATATGGTAGAAAAATGATGACCTTCCAAAACTAATTCAGGTTCCAATCTCTAGATATTGCTTTAATATTTTACTATATATAGTAAAATAGAATTAGAGCAACCAATGAGATAAAATAGCTAGGCAGCTGACTTTTGAAAAAGGATATCAACTTGTGTTCGCCAAGCGGGGCCAGCATAATCATGAAGGTTACAAATACAAAACAAAGAGGCAAAAGAAAAATAAAAAAGAAAGATGAAGTAAAAGAAAGGAAAACTCAGACACTGATAGTCACACAGCACAATGTAAACAAGGGGATGTCAATATATATATATACATATACACACATGCACATGTATATTCATATATATTATATATTTATATATTATATGACTCTATGTGATTATATATATGAATATATATTTATATTCAGAATCTCTAAAAACAACACTGTTGATGGTTTGATTTTTTGATTTCATATTGATAAACCATATCTTATCATTTCAGTTTCTAGAAATGTCAGATAATTAATCTGTAGTCTTACATTGTTGTCATTATTTTTTAACATATAAAAATGCTTTGCCTGCAAGGATATATGCAAACTGCATGCATGCAAGGGTCCAAAGAAGGTCATAAGAAAGTCATATTTCCTGGAGTTTGACTCTCAGATGTTATGAGCTAAAATGTGGGTGGGGGAGTTGAGCCTTGGTCCTTTGCAAGAGTAGTAAGTGGTCTTAATTGCTTATCCATTATTTTCTGTTCAAATTCAAGGGTAACATTTAAAGCAGACACTGAGAACTAATCTAGTATGCATTTGCATGAATACAGAACGGATTAATGGGAAATAATGAATTATGCTAGTCTCCTCTATCATAATTGCCAAAAAATAAAACTTTGTGGAATTCAAGAATGTCATAATGAATCTCAACTCCGCCTTCCCCTAAGAGAACATTGTGTACAATAGAAATTGTCTTGGTCCTTTTGGGGTCCAGCCTCAAGGCCCTCTTTAGGGTTCTGATTGGAAACTACAGCAAGTGAAATGAATTTTTTTCTTAGTGTTTCTAAAGGCAAACAAATGAACTATCTCACTCACATGCTGTTTTAAACGTGACTCTGTAATAAGGAGACCACTTGTTCTTTTCCCCGGCCATCCAACCTCTGAAAATAACCACACAGAAACTGTATTGATTAAATCACTGCTTGGTCAATTGCTTAAGCATATTTCTAGCTAGCTCTTATATCTAGAATTAGCCCATCTTCATTGTTATATATTTTACCACAAGGCTCGTGGCCTACTGACAGGGTTTAAACATCTCTGTCTCTGGCAGCAGCTCCATGGCTTCTCTCTGACTCCATCTTCTTCCTCCCAACATTTAGTTTAGTTTTTCCTGCCTAGCTAAATTCTGCCTTGCCATAGGTTCAAGCCAGCTTTCTTTATTCAATAATGGTAATCACAGCATACAGAGGGGAATCCCACATAACCTCTTCTTTTCTGTTTAAATAAATAGGAAAGTTTTAATTTTAACATACTAAAATTACATATAAAAGCAGGTATCAAGCAAGAAGAAAAGCTATAACTATAGCCATTTATTCTTCAACTCCATCAAAGACTCCAGAAAGATATAATGTAGACTTATCAAACAGTAATTACATTGTAATCAATTTTCAAAACCATAGATATTGACAAAGACATCTTGCTGCCTGGACAGTCACCCAAAGTTCTTCTGTAATCCATCTTCAGCCTATAGGTCCACCGTATCTAGCAGACTTTTCCAAAAAGCAGGGAATTTCAAATATAGTTTTGCCTATGTTGGCAGTTTGTTAGTCACTTTTTTCTGTGTCCTGCAGAGTTTTTGGCAGACTCTTTAATGAAGGAGAAACTCCAAAGGATCATCTTACCTTTAAGCAAGTTAGGCAGTCATTTCTCTGTGGGTCCTGTATGTCCAATACACACAGCATACCATCAAGCAGTCTAGACAAAAGACAGCGAGATGTCTCTGTCCTTTCTAGAGTTTTGGAAGTTGCTTACTTCTTGTTTACTTAGGTAATATTATATCCATCTGGAGTCTTTGATGGAGTGGAAGAATGGATAGATAGTTATAGTTTTCCATTGTTATGATAAAAGAAAAAAATAGATATAAATATTGTAACTGTAATTCTTGCTTGATAACTGCATTGTTATATGTAATTTTACTATGTTAAGGTGAAAGCCTGGTAAAATTCTGCATTAAAACCATCAGGTCCTGAGCTTTGTACTGGGTGTGTGTGAGCCTATTCTGTTTGGATGCTCACCTTACTAGACCTTGATGGAGGGGGAGGACCTTGGACTTC
>LOEQ01015089.1:0-16336 GCA_001685075.1 Bramus lutescens
TCCCACAGGGCAGGGAACCCTGACTGCTCTTTGGACTGGAGAGGTAGGAGGAGGGGAGTAGGAGGGAAATGGGAGGAGGTGGAAATTTTTAATTAAAAAAAAGAAAAGAAACTAGAAAAGAGGAAAGAACAAGGAAGAGATAAGCAATACAGAGAATTTTGCAGCCCCACGTGGAGTAGAAGTAGGTTCCCAGGATGGAGTCTGGGCTTCAGGACTGACGACAGGCTCACTTGGCCACGGGAAAAGACCAAGTGGTCCCTAAACTCAGTTGCTTGCCATCCTTTATCAGTGATAAGGTTTGTTAGCCAATATATGTACTTTCAGTTATTTTATTAAAATGTACACTTGTGTTTCACCATTTATAAATTGTGGCTATGTATCCTTATTTAAAGATATACAAGATAGCCCCAGCACAGTGACTGACACCTGTATCTGCAGCCAGGAGGATTGATCTAAGAGGCAAGCTTTGGTGGGCTACACAGTAAGTTCCAGGCTCACCTGAACTACAGAGTGAGACCCTGTGCAGAATATGTATATAGAGAGAATAAAATTTACTCAAAACTCAGAAAATTTAAAAGAACATGAGAAAACTAGAAAAGAAGTGGTAGCATTCACATCACACCCTGGTCCCTCACACTTACTGTAGAAACCACTGCAACTAGACCTGGGAAGAGGGCGGACCTAAAGCAGGTATGGGGCCTCCTCAAAGAATGCCTGGCTGGCAATCCTCTGGCCAAGGTCTGTCCACGTCCTGAGGTGGCAGTTGGTGTCCAGCACTTCTGTGGCACTGACAGCACACTGGGCACTGCTCTAAGCACATCGTCTCTATATGCTGAGTGTACAGTGTTTGGTCCTCCACCCAGGCATGAGAAAGAGGCAGAGATGTACTGACAGGGACATGGCACCCAAACCTCAGAAGTTTTAAGTTAAAGAAGGGAACCAGCCTAGAAACAGAGCCTAGGATGTGCCAGGGCCTACCAGGATGGAATTCCTAGGGAAAAAGGGGAAAAGATGAAAAACTGTCACATCTTGACCCCACATTAGATGAGAAAGAGGAGATGAACAGCACACTGAGATTTCACCATTTCATGACTGGTGGGAGGTGGTAGGGCAGAGATGCAAGAACAAGGGTCTCTCTTATATAAGTCATAAAAATGATCTCATTATCAAGTTATTTAACTGTTCTGAGACCTTTGGCAAACATTTCATCAAACATCACATGCTCTTAAGTGGGAGAAAGATAACCAGGCACAAGGCTGGAAGGTGGTAGTGAGGAGTGGTGGTGCACAACTTTTAAATCCAGCACTCAGATGGCAGAGGCAGGCAGATCTGTGAGTCTGAGGCCAGTCCAGTCTACATAATGAGCTCTAGGCCAGCCAGGACTACCCAATGAGACCCTGTCTCAAAGCAAACAATCAGAGATAGGGAGCCCTCTGCAGTCAGAAGAGGATGGTAAAGCTCTGTCCTCACCACCCTACCCCACCCATCTACCAACGTCTGCCCCAAGGTCACAGCAGGTGCTATGGCTGCTACCAGGAGCTCCTGGCAAAGAGGCACTCCTTCCAGAGAAGGGGGTCTTAAAGTGACAGAAAGATGGGTGAGAGAAACATCAATATTTTCTTAAAAGACTGCCCAAAAAGGGAGCAGACCACCATTGATGATAACAATTTGACATTAGCCAAAGGGAAATCCATGGGTCAGACAGAGGCAAGACTCTCTCTTCAGTCTTCCCAATCCAGCTCCCCAGGAAACCATGAGTCCTTCTGGAATGTGCACACAAGAAAGTCACTGTCAGTTTGTGAATTTGTTCTGGTTGTAGTCAGCTGTTTTCTGGTGACGTGTGCTCTGCGCCCTTGGAAGGAAGGTAAGGGTGACCTTGTTAAACTCATTCTCTGCTCTTTCGTCTTAACTGTGAGCACAGCCTTTCAAAACCTGGTTTATATCAAATGGGAAAAGCAAACTGAGCTTTAGTGCACATTTATCTGTTTCCTGATGGTGGATGTCATGTGACCAGCTGCTTCAAGCACCTGTTGCCTTGATTTCCCCATGATGGTCTGGAATATGAACTGTGAGCTAAAGCAAACCCTCTCTCCCTTGAGTTGCTTTTATAAGAGCACTTTATCACAGCAAGCAGGAGGGAAACTAAGTCACCCAGCATCACCCACTGATATAGGCATGGGGAAGAGGGTTTCAGGTGCCAGCAAGCAAGGCAAACAGCTTCGATCCTATGTGCCCCGATGCTTTCCAGAGGCCTCCATCCTCTGTGTTCCTCTTGTCTTCCAAGTTATATCTAAAGCCCACTAATCTGGTCAACTCCTACTCACTTTCACCCCTTAACCCAAACCAGATGTGTCTGTGCAATAACCTAGAGAACCCCCGCTCAAGGCTTTGAGAGCATTTATCTTAACAAAAAAAATATATGCATTGGAAGAACTGTTAGGTTAATGTCTGTCTCCTCTAGAAAGCCAGCTCCATGATAAAAGAAATTGGCACAATGTTGGTACTCAAGAAACACCTGTTTCCTAGAGGAATCTAATCATCCTCTCCTTCACCTCTACTGAGCTTTGCCAACTTTACATGTTATCCCTAAGTCTCATCTGCAGAATTATAATAACAACATGCCCCTTGAAGGGCTACTTCAAGGGTACTTTTGCATGAATCAGGCAGTGGTTTGAATAGGAACGGCCCCCATAGGCTCATATATTTGAATGCTTAGTCACCACCGAGGAGCAGAACTTTTTAAAAGGATTAAGAGCTGGGGTCTTGATGGAGAAAGTGTGTCACTGGGAGAGTAAGGGTGGGGGTAGGAGGTGTTACTGTGAAGTTTCAAAAAGGCCATGCCAAGCCCAGCATCTCTCTTTGCCTGCCAGGTAGGGATGCAGCTCTCAGTATCTCAGCAGGATACTGCTCCAGTACCTGCCAGCCTGCTTGCCACCATGCTCCCAGCCATGATGGACTAAACCTCTGAAACTGTAAGCGAGCCCCCAATTAAATACTTTCTCTTGCAATAGATGTCAAGGTCATGGTGTCTCTTTACAGCAATAGAACAGTGACTAAGGCAGTGATAATATGGCAATATGAGCTAATGTCAGTATTATCTTCCCAAACTAAGTAACACAGCCTGATCAAGGACACCCATGATCATACTCACAGTTGCAAGCAATTCAGCAAATCTTCTCGGCCAACCCCACCCCCCCTCTTACAGTCAAAGGCACTAACCATCATGAAGATTAACAATGAAGGCCTCATCATAGGATTCTGGACTTTCTTTCTTTCTTTAAAAATTACTTTTATATGTTTGGGTGTTTTGTCTGCATATATGTTTCCTTCCTCCCTCCCTCCTTCCTTCCTTCCTTCCTTCCTTCCTTCCTTCCCTTGCCCCAGATTCAACATAGTGGCATACCAGAAGCCTCTGATACAGATCAACTAAAGCTGGGAAAACAGAAGGGATATAAAGCAGGGTGAACTGGAGAGAAGAGGGAAAGAGGAATGAGACCAAAGGGGAATGGAGGGGGAGCAGAGGGACAGGACAGGGGGAAAGGAGGAAGCTTTGGCCAACGGCTCATGAGACACTCATGAGACCAGATCCTCATCCCAGGTTGCATTGCCTGGAAAAGGCCCTTCTCTCTAAAGTCCGACTTTCCCATCCATAAAATGAAGAAGGCTCAAACAGACAACTTCTCAAACATATGCAAATATAAAACTTCAATAATGGTGACTCAAATTCTTCAGGGTCAAATGAGTGATGTGCTATTTAATTTTATTGACACCTTGAGAATCTTCAGTCTGTCACAAAATGAGACATTCACTCTAATTTCAAAGGCCACCTATATAGTTCATAATTCAAATAAAAATTGAGATTCAATGATGAATCTTAATTTTAGTAAAATTTCCCAAATTCCCAAAGTCACATTATGAACAATCTCACATAAGAAAGGTTAAAGGAATACAACTTTCCTTTGTGCTTTTCTCAACTTCAAAGGAAAGGCAATCTTGCAAAGAGACTACCTGAAAAGATGAGAGCATGGGGGGAATTTACTTATCAAGAATGGACTGTTCAGCTGGGGAGGGAGCTGTCGGTTGAGTGCTTATCTAGCATGCATAAAGACCTGAGTTTGATCCCTATATCCCATAAAAACGGGGCATGCCTGTAATCCCAGCACAAGGCAAGTGAAGGTAAGAGGAGCAGAAATTCAAACCATTCTAGCTTACACAACGGTTTGAGCCCAGCCTGAGCTACATGAGATGCTGACCCTGGAACTCTGCATTGGTGATAGGTGTCACTCCCACTTCATAAACAGGTCACACAAGTTAAATGACCTGATCAAAACCACAGAGCTAGCAAATGGGAAAGCATCGGTAATAGTAAAGCAAGTATTCTGAAGGCACTCACTCAATGCCATCTACTGTCACAATTAACCCACAGAAGCACCCAATGAGTAGGCTGACCCTCACATTTGAGACGAGAAAATAAATACCCAGAGAGAGGTTTGGTCTTGGACGCAGAGCCAGCAGCTATCATGGTAACGTGAGGATGAGACCTAGTCACCTGGCAGCAAAGGCAGTGTCCTTAGCCATTGTTCATTTAGGCACACTGTCTCTTCTCAGGTTGTTCACAGTCCCAAAGACACACACCTGAGTCAGAGGCACCAAGAGAGCCAGGCTAGGGGTGATCTTCATTCTTAGCCCATACGGCAAAGATCCCACAAGACACAGACATTACAGAAAGCTACTCCATTCAAGGGCCACCAAATCAGAAATCAGGATGGGCCAGAGTGGGCTGCAGATCTGACTGCAACATGCAGAGTCCCAAACAAAAACAGGAAAGAACAAAGCTCCAGGCTGATGGAAGGCCTCCAAGGATCCCCAATCCTAAATGATTTAGTAGCTTGCCTTCTGGTGAGGCAATGTGCAATGTCCCCAAAGACTCGTGTGTTTGAACACTTGATCTTCGGTGTCTTGGAAGGTTGTGGCACTTGAGAAGATTTGACTGAGCTGAAAGAAATGAGTCACTTAACTGTAGGCTTTGAGGGGTAAAGCACTACCTGACTCCTGGCCTGAGCTCTCCTGTTTCCTGGTCCACAGAATAGACGCAGGCATCCCAGCTACCATGCCATTCCCCACCATGATGGACTGTAGCCTCTGGAGGATGATACTCAATAAACACTTCTGGGCGGGGGGTAGTGTATGCCTTTACTTCCAGCACAGGGATGGTGGGGGGGAGATAGGCAGATCTGTATGAGTTCAAGGCCAGCCTGGTCTACAGAACAGACATTTCTTCCATACCTAGTGCTGCACTGAACACACACCAACTCCCTCCCCTCATGGAGCTTCCATTCCAACGGAAGAGTTAAACCCACAAAACATACATATGGGTTTTTTTTATGAATTACTAAGAAATAAAGTGGGAAGAGTGAACAGGCAGCATGAGGAGCCCCAGGTTCAGCACTGACTTCTGGCCATGTGCTTGGACTTCCCTATAGCAAACCACATTTTCTGCCCTCCCTCTCCCTCCTCCTCTCTTCTTTAAAAATTGCTTATCTAGCTGACATAAAAATTGTGAGTGTTGGTAGGGTATCACATTATGTTTGATACATATATGCATATATACATATGATATATACATACATATACATATTCTGTAGTGTTCAAATGCCACCCTTCTTTAAGGAAGAACCCTAACTTAAAAGTCTTAGCCAATCCACATAGCAGTAACAGTTAACTCTCAGGCCCATGATAAAAGCCAATAAACACTAAAGCACTTAGCAACATCTAAATACAAACTAAGTGTTAGTAACACTGTGACTTTTATTCTAAAAAGCCATGATGAGCCCCTGCTCTGATGAACTCAGGTCTTCAGGCCTGGATAAGTCTTTACTGGGTCATCAGGCTTCCTGATCCTTGGGATCAAGGTTGGGGTCCAACAGTACGTGAGCCTGCCAGTTATACCTGAAAGCCACTTGGCTTGGAAGAAAATGCCCTGGTTGAGGCCAGTGCCTCTGCAGATGTTTCCTAACTCATTCCATATTCAAACGCCAGTTTCTTCCAACACTTTTAGATTCTTATTAATAACACTTTAAAATGTAGATTGCTGCGTAATCTTAGCCGTGTAATTAAAAAAAAAAATCTTGCTTCTCTCCCTCCCAGCATGAAAGAAAACTATACCCTCAGGGCTTCTGCAGCTAAGAATCACACCCTGAGCAAAGCTGGTAGGAGGCTCAAGTTGGGGGAGGGGCATGCCGTGCAATGAAGGCAAGAGGCAAGTCTCAGCACTTGATTTTAGAGAAAATAAAGCTGAGGCTAAGAAAGGGAAGGATCCTCCAAGGACACAGGATACTCTGGCAGAGCCTGGGCCAGGACTCCAGTCTGCTACTTCCCAGTGGCTCTCCACCAAGTAGGAAAACAGACTGGAAGAGGGCTTCAGAGAACAGGCATGGAGCCCATGTGAGGGAGCCCACCTCGAGAACAGAACCCTGCTTATCTGGATAAAGAGCTACTGGTTTGTAATTCTCAAGCGCTCATGAATGCAAGCTTCAAATTTCTTCGCCCTTACTGCAGCCTCATTAGCACCAGACAAGAAGGGACCTTAAGTACTCCTTATGCAGTCAGTTCAGAAAGAAAGTCCATTAGTTTCCCCAGGGCAAATCTAAGAGGAGAGCCTGGGCTGCCCTGATCCTGGCACATGCTGTCCACAGCTTCAGAAAAACTACCAGTCAGTCTCTCAGCCATCACTACCTACCTCAGTCCATTCCCGGGTCAGTTTCTTGGCAGGGAAGAGCGGGGAAGTGAAATCTGTGTGTCCCTACTCATTGCCCATGTTCTAAGAATGGATACTTGGGAGGCCCAGGGACTGCGCAGTGGAAAAACACATATCCTCCCCCTTAATCCTTTCCAAATTACCCTCTCCACTCCTAGGCATGCCTGCAGCCCTGGCCATCACCTTCAGTTTTTGTCCATTAGAAATACCTTATCAGCAGTTTTTATTTCTGAAATTAAAAAAAAAAAGTGAGAAAAAAGGAAAATGACCAAGAACTATGCCCTGCTGCCAGGGATGCCGTTGTCTCCACTAATGACAGGGACTTACGGTGCCACAGCTGAAGGCTAGAGGTGGAAAACTGCAGCCTGGGCATGCAGAAAAGAGCTGGTGATCCTCCAGCAAAAACCGTACAGCTCTCCACACAGTCCAGCCTGAGGCCTCAGTTTGCACAAGGGAAGAACAGGCTAGAGCCAGTGAAGGCTTATAGAGCATACATACCCACTGTGTGAGGAAACCAGCATCTCACTTCTGAGAACTCAAGAGATTCATCCTAGATACATTATCTATCCTCTCAGTTACCCCAAGGACTGGCTTTCTATAAATGAGAGACCTAATTAGAATCTTCCTATTGGGAAGACAATGGTTGTGACCAGTGTTGGAGTGGGAAAAAATTCACCAAGACAAGAACAGAGAGGGGCAGGAGCCCACCTTGGGATGCCAATTTGTGATCAACCACTAAGAACCTCTGTGGATATGACTTCACATGATGCCTCTTTAAGTTATTCTAACCCCAACCCTGGAAAATTGTCCTGGGTTCTCTAAGAGAGATGAGCATAAAGATGTAGTAGAGGCCTAACAAAGCTGAGCAGCAAGGCAGTCGGGTGATGTACTGTCAGTGGCTTGAGGACTTGCCACATGGGGTGGGAGAGAGGCAGCAATGAGCATCACCACAAGGAGCCACTGAGAACTCATTGTGTGTAATACCAAGTAGAAGCCTCAGAACCTCAGTCATTTCAAAGAAGGAGCTTGGGAGAGGGTGGGATAGAGGCCCACCATGGAGCTGGTGGACAGTGTGACCAGCACAGGGCTTGTCTGAAGGTCCACGGTGGGGCAGCCTGCCCTCCGTTCTCAATCTGCTCTGCTCTCTGTTCCCATCTGCCCCTCAGGCCCTAGAATAAGCCTCCATTACCAGCAGCCCACCTGCCAAGAACCTCCAAATCATTGGTGCAACTTGTGTAAAACCTGGGCAAGGGTTCAGACTACCTCACCAGGCAGTCACCTTTGGTCCCAGCAGAAGTCATTAGCAGCAAAGCGGTGGTGGCTCCCTCAGAGAGGATGACTTCTCCATGACTGCAGACTGAGAGAGGCACCTGCTGTTCTGGAGGTTTCCTGCCACAGGCTCAGCTCCAACCGAATCAGTGAGGTGCTGTTACTACAGGCCATCTGCCAGGACCCGGAAACAGCGTTGTTACATAAGGGCCTGGGATATTGAAGTTTATTAAACTAGATTCTTCCGCCAGAAAGGAGACAAAGGATTTGAAACCTCCCTGTAAAGGGGCAATGTGGAGAGTAGAGAGGTGCTGGACAAGGGCCCACTGAATGCTAATCCTGGCTCTGCTGTTCCTTAGCTGTGGGAACGTGGGGACAAGCCATCCTTCCCCTAGGCTTCTGCTTTTTTCAAATTAAAACAGAGAGAGAGATGGCTCCTTAGAGCATTAAAATTCCATAGTATTTTCATCAAAATGGCAAATAAACAAGTTTGCCCCTTGTGCAGTGGCGAATGGGAAGATGGGTATGCAGAGACGAAACTAAAGGTCGGGGCCTTCCATCAACTAGGAGGGAGGCCCCCGTGGACTGAAGGTAAGAGTGTGGCTGAGAACAGGAACATAAGGCCCTGCCTATACACATGGTACTGGCAAGCACATGGGCCCTTCACATCCAGCACCTTGTCTGATCCTCGCCGTTGTAAAGATGATGGTTTCCCTCATAGTTGACACTGAGCAAAACCAGGCCCAGTAACCAGGACAGGTGACCCTTTCTCCTACCCTCTCTCCAGTCCCTCACATGATAGATGAGTACAGGCCTTGACAATATTTCCATAGGAATGAAAGAAATGTTGTATATAAATCCTAGCAGAACAACTAACCTTGATAAATGAGGGGTCCTTTCTTTACAGACCTCTTCAGGGAGCTGCTGGGAAAAGCCCTAGAGATGGCCATTTTCAAGTCCTTACTGGATGCTTCAAAGGCCCCAGTGGGAGGGCTCAGTGGGTAAAAGCACCTGCTGCCAAGCCTAACAACCTGAGTTCGATCCCAGGCAGTCATATTGTAGAAGGAAAGAACTGACTCCTGAAAGTTGTCCTCTGCATGAGTCATGTTTGCTGTGACACCCGCACACACACATGCATTTACAGAGCACATACAAAATAATAAAACATAATTTTTGAAATGGGAGGTAATGTGATGGCTTGCTAAATGACCAGAGGTCAAACCAACAGATCAGGCAGTCGGGTGATTCCAGTCTCAGCCTGTGTCGTGGATACTAACAGCTACCCCACCTTGGAGGAAAGGGCTCTCCTTAGAATCCAGTACACCTAAGACCTGAAGCAGAGAGCAAGTCTGAGGCCTGGGTAGAGGAGCCTGTAAGAGTCCTTGTGTGATTTCTGATCACCATCCATCCAGTCCCTCATAGAAACCCCCACCGTCTCCTCACAGAATGAGGACACACTCCACCACACCCAAAAGTGTCCAAGGACTTCTCACCTGCCTGGAATGCCCTCCCTAGACTAAGTCAATCCAAATATTTGTGTGAAGGGATGCAGGAAGAAACTATGAGTAAGTGAACAGCACATCCCTGTGAGGCAGAGAAGTTCGTGATCATGGCTCTCATTTCACAAGCAGAGAAACGCAGGCCCAGGGAGGTTAAATGACTTTCCCCGGGTGCCAGCAACTGTAAACTGGAACTTGGAGCTTGCTTCTCAGAGCTTCCTAAGGTAAAATCTTTCTCAGATTGAAAAAGAGCTGATTCCTCCAAGATTCCTCAAAATGGACCACTGTCTTCTTGGCACACTGAGAATGCTTTAAGGAACTGGCTGTCACTGATTACAGAGTGCTCCAGAGGAACAGGCAAGGTCTCCAAGAAAGGGTAAAGCATGGTATCATGTGTCAAGAACCTAAAAATGATGACAAAATTACAGCCTGGCCACTTAATGCTCACTTTGAAAGCTCCTGGAACAAATCAATCCTCACCAGGAAAGAGGAGAGTTCCTTGAATGGCTTCCAAACCCTCTGCTGATGACCTCTGAGCCTTTCCCAGGGCCATCTGGGAGTCTAAGCAGGGCTGACAGCCTTGCCACAACTTTGCTCCTCCCCACCCTAAGATCGAGGAAACTGTGAGAGCCTGAAAGTCGGCATCTCCCTGAAACAGCCGAAATCCTGGCCCTAATGTACTGATGTAAGGGAGTATGGCCTGTGGAAGGCGACCAGGTCATGAACAGAATCTTTCCTCTGACGCATCAGGGGAAACCAGGAAAATAGACTCAGAGAGGAATCTGCCAGCACTTGGTAAGACTTTTGAGCTCTGGACTGTGGGAAATAAGCTATTTCTAAGCCATCCAGTCACCTAAACGAAAACAAGCACCTGCTACCCACCCAGAGAGGTCACAGTGAAGGGCCTGAAGTGAGCTCAGACAGCAGGACTCACAGGTCCTCTCTGTTTCTTAAGCAACGGTGCTACTGTAGAAAAGACACTCAACCCCACTAAGCCCTGACTGCATCTGGATCCTCGCTCAGGAGACTAAGAAACCTGCAAGCAGCAAAGCAGAACTGGGCAGAGTAGCAGTGTACGAAGGGTGCCCAGCAGACACTGGTTCTGTGCCTCAGCCTTACCATCTTGAGCGTTACTTTCTGCAGTGTGTCTCCAGCAAGGCCATGCCAACTAGCTGTTTCTTGGGTATTGGGGGCTAAAGGATAGCCCCAAAGTTCATCCACAACTCAGCCTGCTGGGAGGAGAACTAATGAGCAAAGGACTAGTCGTAATAGAGGAGAGTCTTGTCCTTGTGGGTAGGAGAGTAGGAATCAACAGAGCCAAAGACTCTGCATCTGCCTCCATCCTGTTCCTGCCTCAGATCCCAATCTCTGACTCTCCCACAGAGCAGCCAGCTAAAGAGGCCACCCCAACCTCAGATCCTTTCATAAGCAAAGATTAGCAAGAACTTGAGGTCCCATCAGCTCTGACCTTGCTAATTCTGACTCTGAATACTGTCCCCCACCTGTCTCCAAGGCTGTCTGCCTGCCCACTGCTGCCATCTGGTGGCCTGAAGGCCCTGCTGCCCTTGGCATTAGCCAAGCACTGAAGCCCTTGAATGAATGTGCCTACTCCAAAGGTAGCTCAGGTGAACACACCCTGCACTGTGTAACCCTTGCCAAACACAAAAACAGAAAACAATGGGCTGTTTTCCCTCTAGTAGAGATGACACAGCAGCAGCTAGGAACTGATTTTTCTGAGGAGAGATGAGGTGGCCTGCCCAAGGGTCCCCGGCTGCCTGGCTCCCAGGACAGTACACAATTCCACTTTACTGCACTGTTTAGGGTGAGTAGTCATTTGCAAATCAAAACTGAAGTTAGCCTGAGGCTGGGGAAACAAAGTCTTTGGAAGGTAGGAAGCAAACTGTCAGGATTCCTTGCAAACCCTGAAAAATAAGAACATAGATAGCATGTGCACTACCTAGAAAAATAACTGGGAACTACTGCTGTCCTTGGACCTTGAGAGGAAGATGGCAAGAACATCTGCAGGGGTTTCCTGGGGCAGTAACAGGACCCCATCACAAGCTGAGTCCCAGCCTAGGCAGACATCAGATCAGAAAAGAAAGACAGGAGCAGCCACGTATGCATGCATAGTTCCTGCACTCCATCGCACACTCAAGACATGAGCTGATCTGGTCAGGACAACATCTATTCTTCTTTGACTCCAGGCCTCGCTGCACCTGGCCAGAGGAGCTCTACAATGGTGTGCTGCTGGATCCCTTGAGTTCACAGGGCACGCCTGCTCTTTAGAGGACCCACTTCTCAAACTCTTGGCTGTCTGCAGCCATTTTCTGTGTTTTATAAAGCAGGCTAAAAGAGCAGTGTATAACTTTACATAGACCACTTGGCTACCCTTTCCTCTATCAGCTCACATCTACAATCTATTTACATTTTGTAGAGTGCTTTCCAAAGTTTTTCCTTTAAAATGCTAGACTCTGGGTCCTGCACAAAGACCAAGGCTCCTCAGGGAATGAAATCAAACAATGCTTCCCTCTAGTGACTAGATGCAGTCTCTACATCCTTCCAGATTAGCACGCTTAGTTAGGCTCCCACTATCCCACCCTGCGCTGGCCATGAGTCAAAGGTGACCAACCCCAAAGAAGACCAAGACCAGGAACCAGCTCAAGCCCTCAGCTGGCTACACAGGAGTGAAGTAAATCTGTCTTTAGGAACAAATGTACTTTGGAGAGACCTTTTATGACTTTCAACTCCCCTCTGCAGATGAGGAAACAAAGGCTCATGGATGTTCAAAAGAGCCCAAGCTGATCAAGCTGACTCATGACTGAGCCAAAAATAGAGGCCACTTTTCCCGCCTCCTGCTACAGCCTCTTGCCTCTTTTCCATGTGACCTCTCAAATGAGGTCCACGGGAGAGACTTGCCAAGGACATTCATACTGCACTGTAAGGGGATAGTCCTCTCAACCGAGGTCCACGGGAGAGACTTGCCAAGGACATTCATATTGCACTGTAAGGGGATAGTCCCATGAACTGAGGAAGAAGCCATTTTCATTTTAACTTTGAAATAGTGTTTATGAGGATACAGTCAGATTGTACGATCTCTCCATCCATGTGTGCACTCCTCCCACCCTCGACACACATAATAAAGTATAAATAAATAAAGTATAATTAAGTTTTTTTTTTTAAAAAGAATACCAATATCTGCAACCTCTTACCAGCCACAGAAGAGGAGGAACCAGAGAGAATAAGAGTCTTGCTAGCATATACACTTTATTCTAGCCCAGGAGAGATAATAACCTGGTATATTTCTTCCTAGTCTCTTTAAAACATGAGGTAAGAATGAGGAAGGACAGTATAAGGCTATCCTCTGTTCAGCCTCCTTCTCTAAAGGACAGGTGCTGTCCGGGTATATGGCTGTACCTTAGGTCTTTAACCGACCTTCCTTCCTTTCACTAGTTTGCTCATTAGACATTAGGCTGCTGGGCATGGCGTGATAATCACTGTCTGAACATATCTCTCTATGCTGATTTCCTTAACAGAATAGAATTATGGAGCCGGGATGGCCATAAAGATAACAGGCCTAGCAAGATGGCTCAGCAGGTAAAGGCCCCTCAAACCATATCTGAAAACCTGAGGTCAATCCCAAGGTTCCACACGGTGGAAGGAGAGAACTGAGTCCTGCAAGTCGTCCTCTGGCCTTTACACTGATGTCATGACATGTGCAGTCCCTGCAGCTGTCCTGTAACAAATACAATAAAGTACGGTAAAAAAAAAAAAAAACTGGTCTACAAGGGCTAGTTCCAGGACAGGCTCTAAAACTACAGCGAAACCCTGTCTCAAAAAACAAAAACAAAACAAAAACAAACAAAAAAAGCTTTTCAAAAGGTCTGTCTGAGACCTCCTGTTGGCACATGGTAAAAGAGGAGCCAGAAGGCTTGAGAGTCTTACCAGAGGGAAGGAAAAAGCAAAAGAACCAACTTGTACACACTCCACCTATTAAAATGTGACCTTCCAAAAGCCTAACCACAATTGCTTGTCCTTCCCTCTGGACACCATCTTTCTTGAAACCCTAGAGCCCCTGGGGTCTTGACCACTCCTCTGGCCTCCTGTCACACTCTCTTTATTCTTCTACTAAATATTTAATTTGTACATCCAACCGCAAGCTTCCTGAAGGTAGCTATGGACTTCAGTGTTCCCTTCATTCCGTAGCAGAGTGCAACGTCCCTACAGTCAACATCCTATAGACAAATGCTAAAGGATCCAAGACAACTAAAAGTCCTTCTTCAGAGTCTGGGACCATTGGCCACAGCGAGAGAATGGCTCTGTTTCAAAGAATAAAAGCAGCTCAGGTCTGAGACATATGAGGACAAAAAGAGTGAGTTTAAGCTTAAGATCTGTCCGTTCACATGGACCAGAGCGATGCAATCAACTGGGGACTCACCTGTGAAGTTAGGATAAGAACACTCAGCTGACAACTTCTATGGGGAAGTGTCTGTGCATACACTTTATAGTGATCACAGTGACAGCCTCCCATGGAATTGCTGCTGTACCATCAGGAAGGGAACAACACTGCCTCTACGAACCCCAGTATAGCTTCCTGCACCTTGTCCCCAGGCTCTGTTCCACACACATATCCATTTGGAGGGAAGCAGGGCCTTCTGGAAGTACAGGTTCCTGTATGGAAAGGCCCAAGTCTAGCCAGGCTCTTGGATTTCCATCACCCACATCTCACTATCTCTGGAAAGAGAAGGATATACTTGACTGAGAGTCATGAGGCTTGAGTTCTGATCCTACTGCTTCACCCATTCCCTGTGCTTCCCCTTCCTGGTTCCTCAGCCTCGCGTTTTCCAAACTGAGACAGTTAGGCCAAAGAGTCTGCATTCTCATCTCTGGTGGGCAAGCGAGAAGTTTCAGGGTAAATGCTAAGGGAAGGACAGCAAGGAAAGAGACGAGACTGCCTAGGCAGCAAAACTGATCTGGGCTTCCAAGGCTGCTTCCAATCTTCTTTCTCTGCTTGGTTTTAGTTTTCTCACTTTCCAGGTGAGGAAGACGCTTCCTCCATCTCTGATTCTCTAAAGCATCCAATACGCCAAGCCTTTCTTGGGTGACACAGAAAAGTAAAGAAAGTCAAAGAGCTCCCTGCATTTGGCTTCATGTTTTCAATCCATATCCCTTGGAGACCACAAAGCTACTTTTAGGATGTTGCATGGTTCAGGGAAAGCTTCCAGCCTCCGGAAAGCAAAGAACTCTAGATATTCTGACCACCCCACAATAACATTTGGAACCTATGAAGAGCATTCCCTTGAAAGTCTAACAAATTGGCAGCAGCCAGCACTTGGCATTTGTAAGCATTGATGTCTCCTCCACACATCTCAGGACAATGTGGAATCAGCCTGTTACCTATGCAGAGCACTCACAGAGACCTCTGCTCATGAAGAAAAAAAAACAGCATGCTAGTCCAGGGAGCTCTGGGCTTTCCAAAGGAGCAGAGCAAGCTGATGTGACTGAGTGGTTGGGGATGTGGGTCCAGCCCTATGCTTTTCCGTGTCACTCATTTAATCCTAAGCCAGGTTGGCAATTTTCCATCCTTCTAAAGTGGGAAAGTGTTTGTAGGAGTTTGGCTTCTTCATCTGCACATGTATCAGCTAACGATCTCCTGAATGACAAGTGTGGGCTAAGAATTGAAGAGACAGTGGCAAGCGAAAATAAGCACTCACCTGCTCTCATGGAGCTTATTAGTCATGGGAGAAGGAATTCGTCAAGGAATCGATAGCTAAGTTGGTAAAGGACCTGCCTAGCATGCATGAAGCTGTGAGTTCAATCCCCAGAACCCCATAAACTGTGAACAGTGTAATCTTGGCACCTAGGAGAAGGCAAGAGGATCACAAGTTCAAGGTCAGGTGACCCTGTCACATAAATAAACAAAACAAAGGGAGGGTCACAGTACCATGAGGACAAAAGTATCAAGGCAACCATGGTGGTGACCCAATGGGTACAGGAGGGGAGAAGCGGGAGCAAGGGCAAGCCACGCACAAACCTAGGTCCATCTGACAACAAAATCATGTCTTTATGCCTCTTACCATTTACTCATTCTCTAGGTAATTAGCTACTGAACATCTACTGTGTGACAGCCCTGTGCCAGGGTACAGCCATGAGTTAAATGAGTTCTCATGGAATTCTACAGCCTAGACATTAAACATGTAAGACAAATAGACATATGCAACGGCAGACTGGGAAGAGAACCACAATGGGTCAAATTCAACAGGTAAATTACCTAGGAGGTCAGATAATCCAACAAAGCCTCTAGCCTACTGTATGTGAGTGAAAGATTTGAGGGAACAGAGCCTGTCAGGGAGCAGCACAGGCCTGTCCAGCCAAGGAGTCCTCGGTGTAGAAGACAGCATATTTCTATCTTGCCACAGACCTGCTAGAGCAGAAGCTCTTCTAAAGTAAGACCAAACAGTGAAGCAGCTTACACAGTCCAGCCTTGGGGGAGTTTCCCTACTGCGGACATTTCATAGCTAACTGCGACCATTCACAGATTGGTTTTCTCAACCACACAATCACATCATGTAGCAGACAAGAAGGTTTTCTATCCTACTTGAGAGAGGAGCAGTGAGCATGTGTGAAACAACTGAGACAAGGTCACCAAACGAGGAAACACCCAACTCTGCCACCCAGCTTTGTGTGACATCTCCAGTCAGGAAATGGAACATCTCTGAGACAGCTGCAGGTCCCCAGGGCTGCATAAAGTCACCCAGGAGACAATGAGGGCTGACTGAGAAGCCAAGGACAATGGCACTGAGTTTTGATTCTA
>LOEQ01015090.1:3830-19167 GCA_001685075.1 Bramus lutescens
GATAGATAGATAGATAGATAGATAGATAGATAGATAGATAGATAGAAATATAGATATATAAAGAAGGAGGAGACGGTGGTGAAAAGAAAGAAGGCTGCAACAGAGGGAAAAGAGGAAAGAGAAAAAGAGAGGCAGAGAAGACAGATTTCAAACACATTTTTGCATAAATAGTGAACTCGTTAACTCTCAAATGACTAGGATTCAAAAGCATGGTGAGCAATGGTTCCATGTCTCCTTAAGGTGTGATTCACATTCCATGTGGCCTGTCATGCTCTAACAGGTCTGTGTCTTAGAAATCTACCTCAATCTCTTGAGCTGAGATTCTGGAACTCTTCACATCCCTGAATCTGGTGGGGAAACTCCAGGTCTTCCTTGGCCACCATAATCTCAGGATGACTGAGGTCGGAGGGAGGCTAACTAGAGAGCGCCTTTTATATTTGATGTGATGTAATAATACCATGGACTGAGTGGATTAAACATACTTAATTCTCATAATTCTGGAGGCTGAGAATTTCAAGACAGGTCTTTGGAAGATTTAGTGCCTCATAAGGCTTAGAGTTTTCTCAGTTTTCCTTGATCTTTCTGTGTCATTAAGTGGAGAAATTAGAGAGCTCTCTAAGGTTAATGAAGATAGTAAATTCAACTCTTGAACACTCCACCCTCTGGCTCTGATTGGTTGCTAAGACTTTCACACAAAGGATTTGGATTTCAGCATATAGATTTGAGGGAGAAGCAAGCGTTTGCTGAAACACAAAGAAACACCTCATGGGTAATAAGAAGAAAAAATAGATTACACCTAAAATATGGAAGCGAGAGAGATGACAAAGCACTGTAATATCATTTGGTCTTGCATGGTTTTTGTCATGTCTGCCTTTATCAGTATATGGCTAGCTTTGACTAGTCACATGTTTCAAATCACTTTGGAAATACTGCTCCCCTCTCTGTGTGTAGATGTTGGAAACATTCATTTATTTTAAACTAAAAGTAAAGAATAAAGATGAACAATGAACATCCAGGATCCAGATAGTAGATGCAGTCAAGTTTGTAGGAGAGGTGTGTATAGGTGACTGGATCAAGGCTTCTCAGCACAATCTGGAGTTTTGGGATCTGATCTCAGAAGACACAACAGAACTGCATGATCAACAAAAGGAAAAAAATATTTTTTTTTTATGTTTTCATATTGTATGGACTGATTTTATGTCAACCTGATACAAGCTATAGTCATCAGGGAAGAAGGATCCTCAGTTGAGAAAATGCCTCCGTGAGATCCAGCTGTAAGGCATTTTCTCATTAGTGATCAATGTGGGAGGGTCCAACCCATTGTGGGTGGTGCTATCCCTGGGCAGGTGGTCCTGAGTCCTATATAAACAAACAAACAAACAAAAAACAGGCTGAACAAGCCACGAGAAATAAGCCAGTAAGCAGCACTCCTCCAATGCTTCTGCATCAATTCCTACCTCCAGCATCCTGCCCTGTTTTAGTACCTGTCTTGACTTCCTTCAATAATGAACAGCAATGTGGAATTGTGAACCAAATAAACCCTATTCTCCGCAACTTGCTTTGTAATCATGGTGCTTTGTTACAGAAAGAGAGGCCTAAATAAAGCACATATAGACTTCATTAACTCTCTGTTCCCACATTTGAGGTTAGTTCAGAAGGAGGAAAGAACCATCTCCTACTGTACAAGAAGCATGAGCTACAGGCAGGAGGAGCCCAGAAGCCCCTGGACTTTCAGAACCTTGGAGAGGGGCAATAGCCCTTTTCTATGAGCTTCCTGCCTAGGTCATCACATCAGGTCATGGATCCTGAATTTTCAGCCACAGGTGTCCTCCATGTCCTCCTTGTGTCTCACTTCTCTACATTTTAATTCCTTTCCCTCTTATTGACTAAACTGAACAATATAATTAAACAATACACTTTGGGGTATTGCTGTTGGAATAATCTATCTCACATTTATTTTTTAGAGTTGCAGATAATCATATTAAACTAAATCATCTCAGGCTAACTCAATTGATCCTCAAGAGAATATTGAATTAAGAGATTGGTGTCAGAAAAGTTTGGATGTTCTTATGCCTCATTCACATTTATGAATATGGCACCATTTGTTTGTGCTAAATGGCACCAAATGATTTTATATCTGAATGAGCATGCTCATGCTATGCATACAATACACACACCTTTATTTGAACCCACAATTTACTTGCTCATTTTATTTATAATTTTACGTACTTATATACATTTTATGTATAGATTGCCATGACACCTTTGAACAGCTGTAATGTTCAAATCCTTCAGTATTACTTCTAATAGTTTAAGGCAAACATTCATTGTAATCAATCATTCATAAAATGTTAATGCTGACAAACTAAAAGGCAATCCAAAAATAATATTGCCATCATTAGCAACAATAATGACAAATTATGCATGAATGCTCAGAGTATAAGAACTAAAGTATATCTGGCATCTAATAGCTTTGTAAAATATTGATATGTGGAAAGATGCCTTCTTGAAATCAGACAAGGCTTACTGGAAGACACGTATTAAAACACTATTGTAGCTACTGTGAAAACACTGATGGGCTGAGAGCAAGAGCTACATTTGTAAGTGGAGCCAACAATACTGAGATACCTCTATCAAGACTTATGCCAAGATTCTTGATTGATAAATAATTACCTGGTCAAGCTAAGCTTCTCTTACCTAAGCCAAACATGCGTATTTGAGTAACTGTAGAGCTCAGCCTTGTTTGAAAGCAAGCATGGTGGGAAAGGGAGAAGCAAATAAATAAATGAATAAATGCACTTTAAAACCAGAGGATGAATCAGCAGAAGCCCAATCCTATGGCTCTCAGAGCCACTCATTGCCTTGTCTCCAGAAATTCAGAATGTCAATATGTCTGGGTGGGTCTAATGTACTAACTTACTGGAAGGAAATTGGATCGTTCTGTGCACAGTGGCTACAGCTGATTACATAAGAAAAGGATGAGAAGGAGAATAAGGATCAATGGTTCATTTGAAGACTTGCTTCCATCGCTCACCTTAAAATTATGACACCAAATCTTTTTATTTTGTAATCAAGGACCATGAAGTTACATATTCCACACTAAAGATGAGAATGGTTCCTTAAACCAAAATTATTCTTATCTAGAAAGTCACAGATGTGGCTTCACAGAACCTCTAAACACAGATCTATTATAAATTTGTATCAGCATTTAAGTTTCTTTCTAAGAGGAACATGAACAAAATTACAAATGTTTAAATGACTTTATTTGCTTTAGTTTCTAGAGTCAGGGTCTCTCTACATAGCTCTGTCTGCCCTGGAACTTTCTATTTAGACTTAGCTGGTCTTGAACTCACAGAGATCTAGCTGCTCTTGCCTTCCAAGAACTGGGATTAGAGGCTTGTGCCACTACACCCAGCTCAAATGATTCTAAAATGGCCTACAAGATAAAGTTAAATAATTATGCAGGAGTTTCAAATAAAATTATTTGCAGAAGGGTAATTACATTTTGTGGAGATAATTCCCCATAGGCCCTGTGTTTGTATAGTTGCCCCAAGTTAGTATTCTGATTGTCTTGTTTCCAGGTTTCTTGCCAAGAATGTCTGTTTGACTAATTGCGACCATGCTCTACAACAAAGAGAAGACTTGAAAGAAACCTTAAAAGGCACAGAAATTGTCTCTCTCAGGAGCAGAAGCAAGGCAACACCCTGCAAATTTGCATACCCTAGACTGATATAGGCTTCCTATACTCAATGTTTGTCTCTTGTGGTGAACCCTTGAAGACACACTCATTACTTGAATCTCTTTATGGGTACCAGTAGATTGGAACCCAGGAAACTACAGCAAGAAAATGCTAATATTTTACAGAAAATTCAAGACTCCTGCTGTGGACAGCTCTATCCTTTTTCTTGACCCCAAAGCTGCCTGTCTTCATTTCAGATACCCTAAAAATGAAGTAAGTTATTCAATAGTACTTCTTCAGTTTTAGGAAGATGATTTTGGCTACAAGCACTGGGTGCTGAAAGTGTATGGCTTTGTGGAAGTGGAAAGGATGGTGGCCTGGACTAATTCATCATCTGAAGTCATTGATCATAGTTCAAAAGCAATGGACAAAGTCCAGTCAATGGAGCAAAACAGTGGCTTCTCTTATTACTGCTGTCAGTGAGTGGAAATTGGGGTGGGTTGCCAACTGAGGCCTTGAAATAGGGTGAAAGCTGAGCCCTGCTGTGGGAACTCTCAAGATTCAATCTGCACATTAACTTCAGCCTCCTTCTGCTACAGAAATTAATACAAATATACTTCCTGGATGGACAAAATTTTCCACTCTGATCAGAAAAGGTGTGGCAGAGGTATGACCTAGCACTAATGATGGAAGAGGGACACTTATACTCATTAGAACAACCGGGCACATGGGGAACATTAAGTAGTTGTATTGGAAGTTGAGAATGCAGGGAATGTAAGATTCCTTAAAGGTAGAAAATTTAAAGATAAAATATTAGGACTCAAACCCAATTTATCATTATAACATCAGAGCCCATCAGAGATGACAGTTCAAGGCCTGAGATGTTTGCAGTGATTCCTGGATGCTGTGATGAAGGCTTGGCCTCCTTAGGGAGATTATTTTGGAAGAGATTGGGATGAGTATCAAAGCTCTTATCACCCTGAAATGGGCTTTATAGTGTAGATACTGATGAGCCCCTAGAGAATGGGAACTTGGAATATAGTGTAGATACTGATGAGCCCCTAGAGAATGGGAACTTGGAAAAGCAGTTTTAGGTTAATTATTTCATACATATTGGCATCCTTGGAAAACATGCCTAGCCTGGCTACTGGAAGCAGATAAAATTTAATTAATGTTATTAGGGTAACTGGGCATGGGGTTGGATTACTTGAAAACTATGCCCTTATGTGAGTTTAACCAAAGTTAGAAAAAAAGGTGGTGTGTGGGGGAACTATATGCCCCACTAATATCAACAGAATCCAGACTGTTAAGTAAAGAAGAGCCTAAAACTAGACTAGCAGATATATCAGCTAATATTCCTCAATGCTGAGTGACCCCAATACCTAGATTGTGGGAGCTATGATCCAAAGCCAGGGCACTCAGAAGAAAGAACAGTGGAATATCACACTAATCTACCCTGTTTGCCTCTCTGCTATCTTAAAGGAAGAGACAACCAAGGACTCTTGACTCCATAGATAGGTGGGACAATGCTTCTGCGGATCAAAGACACAGGATGCCAAGTCATGCTCTCAATAACATACCCACCCTAAACAGAGAAGGGATGCCAGGATTCATCTCAGTGGGTTTGATCAGTGTTTATAAAGGTGAAAAAAGGGAATGTGGCCATGATCTTGGGCAGGGTTGAATAGACCAGGACAATGAAATTAGTTATTTGTATCTAACTGGACAGGAGACATCAATGTGCCCTGCACTTGTTTGTCCCTGCCGTGAGAATTCAAAGAGCTTTTTCTACAGCATTGAGGAAGTTCTACTAATAATGAGTCCCAGTACCTTTTGAGTAAAATGCCTCTTATTAATTCATTCATTTATTAATTAATTTGTCAAGGCAGCATATGAGAAAGAGGAAGCCTCCAGCTAGAGACAGTTTCTAGGATTCGGTGCTTGTCACCCCATATATAACAAGGCACACCTCTCTTATCAAGCAGATGTTTATCTTGCTAATGGCACTAAAGGAGTTTTGTTACAACCAAACACTGACCCAGGGAGACCTTATGGCTGATAGGACAATTTTGTAGTGACCAGCTTAGACAAGAGGGCTTACAGTTGCGAGAAGTTTCCATGACCCTTGTCAGGTGGGGAGGGCATATGTTCCATCATGAGACTCTCTTTAAGCAAACTTTAACTGGCCTCTAAGACCATGTCTCTCAAAGAGGCCTCAGCCAGCTCCAGCAGAGGCAATAGCCTCTCACACAAATTCCATCCGCAGGAAATGGAGAGGGCAGAATGGTTTCTGACAAATCAAGGCTACAGTCCTAGGAAGATCATTGCAGCTTCTCAAACCTCCTGCCTGAGAAAGATTGAAGCTACCAGGAGAGCTTACTGTTTTCTCTAGCCAAACCGATGACAAGCAAATAGGATCCTCTGATTACAAATGTAAGGTTTCTGGAGTTGTTACTTTTAAAACTTTACAGCCTTTTGTTTATAAGTCCTATCTGTCTGTCTGTCTCCTGGAGATTAAGATCTGCTTCCCAGAGCCTCTCTCTTCTCAAGACCCTAGAGAGACATACATTTGAAAAAAGTATGCAAGGAAGTGACTCCTGCTCCTAGGTCCTGAAAGAAGCAAGATGAGAATGTCAGAAAGTGTCATGTTGCATCCTTCCTGGATTTTACAACTTCCCTTCCTTACCTGGTGCAAGTTCTGACATCCTTCCCTATATTCCCCCTTTCTCCCTGCAAAATGCTGTGATCTCTGCATAAACTGGAGCTGAGAGATTCGTTTACAGTGGACCCAATAATTATTAGAACCCCATTTTCTAATACTTAGCCTTTTTCATCTTTATAAATATTATTTTTATTAATTCTTAGAAAATTTCATGCCATGTATTTTGAAAATCTTTACTCCCTGCCCCCTTTTTCACCCTCTGAATCCTCCCATACTTTCAATATTCAAATCTATTTGAGCCATTAATGCCAGGCTTTATGCTGCACTGCCTGGCACTGTATGTAATCCCATCCCTCTTGTCCATGAGGCCCTGGTGGACGCTTACCACAGTGTACCTTTATCTATCGGGCCTGATGTTGGCTGATCCCTACAAGAGTTTCCTGTTCAGCCGCTGAGCAGAAAGCAATGCCAACATGATACAAATCACCCACACTTGGAATAATTAATGTAATGCAATTGAGCCCTCAAATTCATGAGATGAAATCATTGTCACATTGTCACTAAATCCTGGACACACACACACACACACACAGAGAGAGACAGAGAGAGAGAGAGATAAAGAGAGAGAGAGAGAGAGAGAGAGAACAAAAGGACGAATGTTAAAACAAGTCAGTCCAGTAGACACACCTTAGAGACTGAGGGGGATGGGTCCTGTGGTCTGGAGGGCTTGCCAACATCAAAGTACTAGAATGCATGCCCTGTTTCAAAGCTGTTGCCTTCTTGTTGTGTCTTCCTGTGGTAGGATTAAGAAAGGGTTTTCAGTCTCTCCTACAAAGGTAATGATTCCATCAAAGAAAGGAGGATCTGTGGTCTACTCATGTCTTAGGTGTCCCACTTCTTAATCTATCACACCAGGTATCAGGACACATCAGGAACATTGGCGAGGACATATCTTCACACTGAAAAGTTCAACCACAAAGACACTGGAGGAGACCAAGGACCTCCCTGGATACTCTTCTGGTGTGCAGTTTCAATCTTGACATGCGGCACCATGCAGAGCTACGAAGAATCTGACTTTGAATGGTTTAATGAAGCTGTGGAGAGTGAATCTTAGCCGACCAAGATTAATTCTAGGGCACAGGAGGTGTGGCATTTGTTGAATACCTGCCCCTGCTGTGTTAATTACATTCAGTGGTCAATTACAAATGTCAATGTTCTCCTATATTTTTTTCCCAGGGGAAAATCAAAAATTTCAATACTTTACTTAGATCACACACAAATCAGGTTTCTCTTGAGTAACAACATCCTTGACTATGAAGGACAAAAAATAACCCTTTAATTACCATGTTTATGTCTCCTTTTTTAGTTACCCATAGAACGTAAACATGTTTAAGAGCACCTCAGCAATTACAGCCTGCTTTTCAGACTGTTTAATTACGAGTGAATCAATCAATCCTGTTCCCCTTACCGCCTCATCCCAGTGCATCAAGCCAGTTTCAAAAGTGATATTTGTCTCCCATCATTTCCATAATTTTAGGCTGCGTTTCACTTACACAGTTATCCCAACCCTTAAGAGTGATTAAGGCTGAGAGGCATCCTTTCTTCATATTTTACCTGGTATGGACTGTTTCGCAAGCTTTTAGTGACTGTCCACTGGTTGTCCTCATCTTCCAAGCCATCCCTGTAGGCAGATGGCCGATTGATTACCACCTGTCCAGACAAGAGGCTCCTCAGATGCACACCTCAGGGACAAAGATTTCTATCACAGGAGGGAGGACATTCATTTCTTCATGAAGTGGCAATTTTAGTCTCTGAACACTTCAGTGCCCGTGGCTGTATCTGCTCTGCCTCAGGCTGCTGTTGGTGACCTTGAACCAGAGGACGTCAGACGTCCCCTAGGCTGTAGCATCCAGGGGCTGGCAAGTTTCCCAGGTTGTCACTATCTCCTCCATTACATTCAGGGTCCTGCCTGGACATCCGTACATTTGTTCCACCCCAAATAAGCCAAAGCCAGAACTGATGCCTAGGACACTGAGTTACAGATTATTTACTCTTTGAGGTCAGTCACTTCTGCTGGTAATTGGGCCTTCCATAGTGAGTCTCCATATTCTTGTGCGTCCCTGAGTTAATCTTAGCCAATGTTGACATTCTTCTACCATGATGCAACTATAACTATTTGATTATAATTTTAAAATGCAAGGATAAATACTAAGCTAAGGGCAAGATGAAAATTTGGCAAGTCATGGAGGATCCCGCTTGTAATCCCAACACCAGGAAGCCAGTGAAAAGATATTCACTACAAGTCTGGGGTCAGCTCTGTCCACAAAATGACTTTGAGTCTGGTCAGGAATATATAATGAGACCAGACTGAAAAAATTATTCAGTTGTAAATAAATTAAAATAAAATCATGAAATTTTCAGTAAAATGGATGGACCTGGTAATTATTATACTGAGTGAGGTAGCTCAGACTCAGAAAGACAGCTACAGCGTGTTCATATACATGGACAGATAACATCATGTTCTCAAATGTGGGCAGCTATAGCATGTACTCATACAAGTACAAGATATAGCATGTTCTCATACATGGACAGCTACAACCTGTTTTCTTACATGGACAGCTATCACATGTTTTCATACATGGACAGATACAACATGATCTCGTATGTGGATCTGAGGTGTTTCAGGTAGTATATATGAACTTACATGTGGACATATGCTTGGCCATAGGTCATGAAAGTAAAAATGGAACCGTGAGAGGGGAGAAATGTTTTTTAAAGGTTGTGTAGAGGATGGCTGAATACATGAGACACAGCAGTGGAAAAAGCACTGCTGATTGGGATAGAAAGATACAAGCAAGATAGGACCAAGAGGAGGGGAACAGGAGTCTCCCCGTCAACAAAATATTATGGAAATGCCACAAGGACACACAATACAGTGCATTAATGAGAAATAATAAAATATAAATTAATAAGTAATTTTTATTAGGTCAATTAATAGGTTTACATATTGAAAATGTGTTCAAGACATGACTTTCTACTGATTCATTTGAGCTTGTAGGCATTTTATAGCTAAGTCTGTAATTTATTATCGATGATCACTATGTTTATAGAACTCTTCACTCTCTTCTTTGAGGGAAACTTGACTCATTGGAGAATTTTTTCTCTCTTGTCCAGCTTCTAACTTATTAATTTAAGGAAATAAAATGTAGAGGTGAGCTATCCTGTCTCTCTAGTCTCTCCTTGTTCATGGAGATAAAGAGACTGGAAGTGGTTGAGTGTGTTGTCCTGGGTCCCATGTCCATATCATCAAGTGTGGTGAGCTGAGTTCTGACCCCAAACACAATACCAGCTCCAACACCGGGTGCTGACATTTCCTAATTTCTATTTTAACAAATGGTAATTGATTAAGTTTTAAGAAAGTCCCAAGGATGTCACTAGAGACAATAAGAGACAATTTGCGAAAGTTAGATGATGACATGGCCTGGACCAGCAGGTCATTCTTCAGTGACAGGGTCTTGAGACAGAGTCAAGAGATGAGGAGATAAAGAAGACAGGAAAGTTTGGGATCAGGAAGACTTTAATAAGCTGATGGCTCTTGCAAGAAAATTTATTAAGAAGGATAGCATTGTATATACTGTTTCTAGGGGAGAAAGTGGACAGTCAGCATAAGTCAGTATAAAGCTGTCATACAATGGGATGAAATCTACAGGAGGCTAATCAAGCAATAGTGCATAAAGGGAGCACATAAAACCTCAAGAACACCAGGGATTACAGCAGCTTTGGGACTGAAAACACCAGTCTCTTCAGGGATGGAAAGCCAGGTTACCCAAAACGGAAATCTTTACTCCTTTGACACCCTAACCCAAGCCACAGACTGGCCTTGTCAAGTCTACTCCTAGACAAATACAGACACAGAACTAGGTTTCTTTTGTCCTTCCTTCCGGACCTCTGAAAAAGCCTGGGATCAACCTGGCTCTTAACAGTGACTCTGTGGGAAGAGATAGACACAGTGCACAGCTATTTTCATATCCTGGTGACTAGGGCAGATCAGATAGGGGTTCCTCCTCTAAGAGTGTATGTGAAAGAGCTCCAGAAGCCAAGTGAACATGGTACATAGCTTCTTTTTTCAGTGAATAATGAACGTGGAAGCATAGAGTTTTACAAACCAACTCAATCTTTCCTAACTACAAGTCAGGCGGTACAGCTAAAGATTTACCTTCCACTCCGTCATCTTGAATTCACGTTGAAGAGTGGTTTCATGCCACATGGATACCTATCAGCTAAAACAAACCCTTCATGCTTCCTTCATACCTGAAATGAAAATTCTGGAAGAAGTCAATCCAGAGCCATCCCCAACACAAAGCATTTAGGAACAAGAATAGGACACAAAGGGACGTGATGTAGCCGTATGACGTTCTTCACCCTCGTAGCTGAGATATTAGACAAGCAAAATTAAAAGTGAAATGTGTATTTATTTGTAAAAGGTTGCCTAGAAATAGTGTAAAAAATGTGTGGGCACTGTGTGACGACTTGGTTCTTTGTTCCCACTCATTTTAGTGAAGGAATTCACAAAACTTTAAGGAAATTCGGAGGCTACATAATTTACAACAGCATAATAAAAAGTCTTTTAGCATTTTTAAAACTAATTGGAGTTTCTTGTTTATTACAACATTTGTTATATGCTCCTAATTTAAAAAGGTGATGTCAGACGGTGTGACTCAGGGAACTAAGAGTTGCTGCTTGTTTGGGAGTCGGCTGTCTTCTCTGAAGTCACAGCTCCATTCAATTAGTGAGGTAGAATGTTCCACAGCTGATAGCTGTTGCCTCAAATGAGTTAGCTCAGCATTGATTAATTGAGCATTCTCTTCCTTTAAGAATCTACTGTTTAAAAGGAAAAGTGAAATCTACTTGGGCAATGAGGACACTTTAGAAAGGTGCAGGCTCTTTAAAGAATCAAGTGCAAAGACCTGCTTCGGCCAACCCTGAGAAAGAGCAACTATGGGGCACTGGGTAGCCAAGAAGTTAGTGGCAGAAACTGGAAGAAATTTTAGTGGCAGAAACTGGTGGAACTTTATCCCAGTCATGAGTCTCCACAAAATGGAGTCTGTAAAGTTTGTTAGGAAAACCACAGTATGTGCTAACTGTTCTGAGGGCTGCAGTGCTCTCGGCTACCTTGAAGTCAAGGCCCCAAGAAAGCAAAGTTAGCAAGGACCAGAACAGGAGGCACAATCTCCAACACATACATACAAGCAGACATGGAACTTAACCGATTCTGAACAAGAAATCCTCTCTCTTTTTCTTCCTCCTCTCCTCTCTCTTTTCTCCTCTTTCCTCTCTCTCCAGGTTCTTTCTTTTTAAAAGCACTTTTTCCCCCCGTGAACGATTCAAGATGTCTTTGTAATTTTATCAGGGTGGCTCCATGCGTGAATCAGTATCTTCAGTGCTCAGATTCAAAGTTTTGGCTCACTATCAAACCAAACAATTTTATAGTTTACTGAGAATACAGGGTTACATCAAGATAATTTCCACATTGTATATTAAATATCAATGTTTCAAATAAATTAAATATATCCATTTCAAATGAGAAATAATTGAGTACTTTTGTTACCGAGGGGAGATTAATAGCCATTGAAACATTTTTACTACTGTGTGTGTGTGTGTGTGTGTGTGTGTGTATGTCACAAGCACAGGCAGTGGCATTCACATGGAGGCTACACAATGAACTGCAGGAATCCAGTTTCTCTTTCTAGCCCATGATACCTAAAGATCAAACTCAGGTCCTCGGGAGTAGGAACAAGTGTCTTTACCTACTGACCCATCTCCAGGTCTGAAGGCTCTTTTTAATTAGCAATAATGAAACCCTTTAGTTTTAAAAACTTGTATATAATCTAAGCATATAGGTTGACCCAGGAATTACTCTTACCTAAAGGAATATTTACAATACTATCTGGAGCTTGTCAAAATAAGATTGGTTTGTTTTAATGGACTCACTGACTTTAATAGCGGTATAGGTACCATGTCACCATCATGAAAGTATTCATGTCAGACAGAATCTCACAAGGACATAAACATTTTGTGTCAAATCCCTGATCCAACCAACTGAAACCCCTCAGTCACTGCCATTACAGGTAAATGGATTTAACTCAACATTTATTCATCTTTCAGGGAAAAAAAACACATATTGCATTCACATCAAAACTTTTCTTTGTGCATTTGGAGGCAGCTTTTAAATTACATCTTTCTACTTAAGGTGACATTTCAAAATAATTCTCCTATGACAACCACAAAAAAAATTTCCTGGCAAATATAAAGAAACTAAGTTGCAAAGCATAACAATTGAGTCATTTCCACATTTTATTTTAAAAGTGTGCCTAGCTGTAAAAGTTTAAGTGAACTCACGTTTGGGTTTGTGAAAGTGTGTCAAGATCGTCATATCACACATGCTCTGAAAAAGGTGTGAAGTGGCTCTTTAACAGTCCCAGGCCTAGAAAATGACTGTCTCAAAACCTCAGTGCAGAGGTATATAAAGCTCATTTAATTGACAAACATCCCCACATCACACCCCAAGACTGCCACCCTTTTTTCGGGGATTAAATACACCTCCCTTTCTTCAGAATGGATTTTGTTTATTTAACAAAGTAGATATTTTCTCCCAAAATATTTTGAGTTGGCCTGAAGCTATACATACTGTCTCTTGAGTTCTGTGCCTTGTATATATGTGTTCTAATGATTTATTGCCTGAATAAAACTTCAATACTGAGAGTCTACTTAAGGTAAGAGCCCCAGTCACAACAACATGGTGACTTTCCCTCTATATGGCAGATCTCTGCTGTCCTGTGTTCCTGGTTCCACAGCTCGGACCCTAAGTCATCACCACCAGTGAAATATCTCAGAGAGCCAAGTGTCCATCTGGTTGGTGATTGTCTTTAATTCTGTGATGAAACATCATGACCAAAGCAACTTGAGGTGGAAAATGTTTATTTGGCTTACACTTCCGTATCATGCTCATCACTGAAGGAAGTCAGGACTGGAACTCAAACAGGGTAGGAACCTGGAGTCAGGAACTGAAGCAGAGACCATAGAAGAGGCCTAATTACTAGCTTGAGCATAGGGCTTTCTCAATCTGCTGTCTTATAGAACCCAGGATTGCCAGCCCAGGGATGGCACCACATACAATGGGCTGGATTCTCCCCCATCAATCACTAATTAAGAAAATGCCCATAGGCTTGCCTACAGCCTGATCTTATGAGGCATTCTCTCTTCCTGATAACTGTAGCTGTGCCAAGTTGACATAAAATTAGCCAGAACACTGTTCTTTTAAATTCTCTCAACAATTCAGATTGTCATAAAAATTTTAAATATTTTTCATTCTTTGAAATTTTAATACATGAATTTTTTTCTATCCCATTCTCCCTCAACTTCTTAAAGATCCACCTGATTCACTCAGCTTCGTTCTTTCATTTTCTTTAAACCCTTGAGTTCAGTTTGTGTTGGTCAACTATTCTTGGGTGTAGTAGCTACTCCAGGGTATGTAAGCCCCCTTACTGTCCTGACTGAATTTCTAAATATCTCTGCAGTTTTGTGTATATAAATATTAGGACATCTGTTTTTGACTGTTATGAAATTTAAATCTACAGAGTCAATGTTGTTACCAGTCACATAATTAGCATCCTGTGGATCTGCTTGAAGTTCATATCTTTCTGTCCCTACCTCTTCAATTTCCCTGGATCACACAAGCTTAGAAGTCCATAATCTCTCAGTTAGAAGGGACTGTCCACATTTCAAATTCATGGACACTCTTGATCAGCCATACCCATGGCTCCATGCATCTGTTTTGAGTACACCAAATTGTAGGAGACTCCTGTTTCATATCCTGGTTGTCCAGACCCCCAAAAATCACACTGTATTAATTACAACATTATTTGGCCTATTAGCTCAGGATTCTTATTAATTAACTCATACATTTTAAATTAATCCATTTCTATTAACACAAAAGGCTCTGGGTTACCAGGTAAGGTTCTGGTGTATGTCTCCTTCAGCAGCTACATGGCGTCTCCTTGACTCTTTCTACTCTCTCTATATCTCTGTTTAGATTTTCCATCTGGCTTTCCTCTGCTAAGCTATTGGCCAAAACAGTTTTATTCATTAACCAATGGTAATAAAACATAGTCATAGCATACAGAGGGGAATTCCACACCATCTCACCACTTCTGTCTAAATAAAAAAGAAAGTTGTAACTTTAACATAGTAAAATTATATACACAAAGCAGTTATCAAGCATATAGTTACACTATTTAGTTCATTTATATTTGGCAAATTAAGAAAAATATTATATATCCTATATTTGTGAGTTTAAAGTTTTATATCTAAATTATCCTTTATCATAAATAAGGAAAACTATACCTATCTATCTTTGAATCTTCAGACTCCAGAAAGATATAATACCTAAGTAAATATGAAGTATATTGTAAGCAGCTTCCAAAGTTCTAGAATTGACAGAGACATTTGACTGCCTGGACAGTCACCCAAAGCTTTTCGGTAACATTGGGGCATCCATCTTCAGCCTACAGGTCCACAGTATCTGACAGACTTTTTCATGAAGTAGAAAATTTGAAAGGCTGTTTTGCCTATCTTGGCAATTTGTCAGTCACTTTCTTTTGTATCTTGCAGAATGTCTGGCAGACTCTTTTGTGAAATAGGAACCCTGAAGGACCATCCTATCTTTTAGAATGTTTAGCAGTCACTTTTCTATGGGTACTGCATGTCTAGTTCGTACAGCATACCATCAAGCAGTCCAGTCAAGAGCAGTTTCTTGTCCAATTGGCTAACAAACTCCATAAGGAGGCTCTTCAATGCCCATCACCTTTGTGAAGTAGATTTGTGCTACCAGGAACAGATGTGTTTCAATTGTCATGAAAGTCTCAGTTCTTAAGATATTTTAAATGCCATATTCTGTAAGTCTTTGAAAGATTTGAAGAATACCTATCTAACTGAAA
>LOEQ01015091.1:0-16326 GCA_001685075.1 Bramus lutescens
TTTATTAACCAATGAAAGTAACACATAGACAGATGACCCTCCTACACCAGAAAACTAAATATCACATTGAGATGGCAGCTGCATGTTTTCTCTATTTAAAAGACAGCTGATGGGTTGTCAGTGTTTCTCAAGTTCAAGATCATCTTGACAGAGGTGACAAATGGGTCACATTGGTGACTGAAGCTCGAAGTCTAGATGATAATGGAGGATTCTAGAGGAGACAGGCTGAGCTATTTTTTGAGCCTGGGGTTTTCCTATCACCGAATCTCTTGCAAACTCGCCTCCTCTGGGAAGCCCACCAGGTGTGGCTTTGCCTTCTCTGATAGTCCCATAGACCTTTCTGTTTTGTTGCAAAGTGCGTTCACCAAATATGAAGGGGAATTTTAGTGTGCGTGATATCCTTTTGATGGTGGAGAATGAGGAGCTAGTGTTCCTATTTCAAAGAGCACAATATTCCTCTTAATAGGGTATTGAGGTATTGAGGTATTCTAGAAGCTTAAAAATAGCCTTGGATGAAGGGTAGAAGAGGTGATTATTTATGAATCCAGCTAATCCTTGGCTCTAGCATTTTCATTGACTGAACTGCTTAATAGAATTTTACTCCAGAGATGTTGCCTGGGACTTTGACATTCATGGTGTGGGTCATGGACCATCAGCCACCTGTTGGAAGGTGTAAATGTTGAATTAGAATCTGCATTGTGAATAAATCCTTGTGAGTCCTTTGTCTTAATGCTTAAGTATAGGAAGGAAGGCTCTACAACACATTGGCCTCTGTGTGTGTGTGTGTGTGTGTGTGTGTGTGTGTTCTAGAAGTTGTCCTCAGTCCCATCTTGTTCAAAAATGGCTGAGCCCCAGGAAACCTTAGTCTCTTTTCCCTAGTGAACATCTTTTACCACCTTGCTCAGAATATTTTTTTTAAACGAAGGCTCTAGTGCCCTAGTGCTTGCAAACACTTTGCTGAATGAGCTACCTTCCCTGTCCTTCTGCGTGGTCTTCAAAGAGGAATTGTAACATGTTCTCGGCAGATTTGAGCCTGCTGTATTTGTGATTCTGGATCCAGGGTGGAACAGCTAACGTTTAGAATGCTGTGCTCCTACCAAGGTCAGGAAGTGGGTTGGGATGGAAAGAGGATGGGAGGCACCGAGATAGGCTGTTCAACTAAAGTTGACATTTGTGTGCTTTAGACTGCGGCTGAACAATTGGACTGCCTGGGCTTGGTAGAAACTCATCTACCATGCTTGGGTGAAGCTCAGCTGCTTGTGACAAGGGTAGGTTATAGCTGATTTACGTATCAAGTTAGGTTACAGCTCACAGTGTCCATAACAACTCCTGGGTTAGGCTTTGGATGCAGGCCCCACCTAACTGACTTTAAAGTGGGTATCTTTCTGTACTTCTGTTTTCCTCATGTTGAGTCCTGGGTTACCTTTGCCAGAGGTTAGTATAGGGGGACACAAGCATAGATGGCCATTAACTAATGAATAGATGGTGAAAATGTGTTCTATGTACACAATAGACTATTAAGGCATAAATAAAGTGAAATCAAGAAATTTATGGAAAAATGGATGGGCACTGGAAAGAATCACACCAGATTACCTAAGCTTAGAAAGACAAACATGTATTCTCTCCTATGCAGATGCTAGCTTTTAATATTCATATATATGTATTTATGTGAGAGTGGGTATAGAGGCCATATAACTAGAAAGGGGCCCATGATGGGGGCAGGGAAGGCATTAAGAGAAAAGCATCGCAGGGTAATACAACATAAGTCAGAGGAATATGGAAGGTGGCATGTCAGGAGCAGGTGGTTTCAATGGGAATGGGACACAGAGGTGCGAGAGAGGAGAGGACTGGCCCCAGGCCAAAACAATTTAGAGAGCCTCCAGAGAAACCAGGAGCAGGGCACCCCAGTTTCTGAATGGTGCTGCCAAGAGGTGGTTAATACCAAATCTGCAGGGTGTGCTGCTTCCTGCCTGGGACCTGACTCAGGTCACTGATGATATCAGAATGTGGCTGTCCTCACCGCAGAATCAGTTTGAGTTTGACCATTGACCTGAAAAACAAAAGTCCTTAACTGTGCCTCAGGTCAGGTGCATGCTGGGCTTCCAGCTAGCAGCCTTACCTCAGGGATTTTCCAGTTACATCCTGATACAGTATGGGGCAGGGCTGATTTGTTTTAGACTCAGAATCTCAGGCTGGGTGCAAGGCCTTTGACTTGATGGGTAGCACACCTAAACCAGGTATAGTGCCACACACCTATGATTCCACACTCAGGAGACAGATGGAAGGACCAGAAGTCCAGGGTTTTCCTGAATACTGAGTTAGCAGTCAGTCTATCTCAAAAAAAAATTTTTTTTAAGGGGATGACATGTTTATTACTTTCTAGAAATCAGACTTCCTTAAGCATGAAAAAGAGTAATTGGTGGAATATTTTGTTCAATGTCGTGTTGAAATTTGACTAGAATTTTATTTTTATATAGCGAGGCTGCATCAGCTCTGAGAGCTAGGGTGAGTATTATTTTCGGTTATCCTTGCAAGCTGAGAGAGAAAGGGATTGCTCTCTGAAACGGCTCTCCAATAAGTCACAGCTGTTGCTGGTTGTAATGGTTGCCCTTGCTAACTTCACAAAGCTTGGAATCACTCAGGCACAATCTCAATGAGGGATGTCTAAAATCAGCTTCTCTATGCCCTATTCGAGATGGCAAGGGGGACCTTACAACCTCTTCAGACTTCAGAAGAGACCCTGGCCCTTGGCTCTTCTTTGGTCTTGTGGCTGCTGCCTTTCTTTGGTTATGGATGGATAGAGTCCAGGGGCAACAACCCTGCTCTGTTTTCACAAGATCTGCTGTCCTATTCCATCTGGGCTGCTACCACAAAATGCCACAGACTCTGTGCCCTAGACACAGCAGGATTATATTGCTCACAGTTGGGTAACTGAGAAGCTCAAGGTGAAGGTGCTGGTAGGTTTGGAACCATTTTCGAGTTGCTAATAGATGATTTTTTTTTGCTTTGTTCTTGTCATGGTTCATATTGACTGTCAACTTGACAGGATCCAGAATGACCTAGAAGACAAACCTGTGGCATGCTTGTGAGCGTTTCTAGATTAGGTTAACACTGGGGAAAGACCCACTGTAAATGTCTGAGACCCGAAGGGCTGGGGTCCAGGACTGAATTAAAAGGAGAACATGAGCTGGGCACCAGCATCCATCTTGCTCTGTTTCCTGACTGTTGATGGCGTGTGATGGACCAACTGTCTCATACTCGATTGCCATGCTGTCTCTGTCATGATGGGCCATGCCCTCAACTGAGAGATGAATTAACCCTTCCTTTATTAAAGTGCTTTTGTCAGCTATTTGGTCACAGAAATGAAAAAAAAAAGTAACCAATACAGTCCTTACATGGCTGTTGTAGTGGGGCAAGGCTGACCCCTCTGTGCCATCTGGGGGCATGTTACCTCTACAATACCAGATTCTGTGATGGGATATCATGAGAGCCTTTACCAGCAATGCAAACCGATGTTAGTTCCAGATAGTTAGTATCCCAGCTGTGATTGTAGGAATCCTTTCTGCTTTATATTTGTTCATTTTCAGACAGTGCCATAGTGGGGGCGGTGTGTGTGTGTGTGTGTGTGTGACCAATGCATGGGCTTTGCCCTTACAATATAGCAAGTCCTCAAAGGCCACACATGGCATCATCATGCTGATGGCAACATTTTGTGGATCAAATTCCCTTCGTGTCATCTTCTAAGAATGTATCTGATGGCCCTGGGGGTTCACTCTTGAAGGCCATTATTACCTTCTTACCTTCAGATCTTTATCATTATGGCATCTGCCAATATACTTTTTCCTTGTTAGGTAACATTTCTCAGTTTCTAGGGATTATGACAAAGTGTTTGGGAGAAATTTTTTTGTTTATATTTTATTTTAGTGTATGTGCTTGTGCATACATGTACACGCACATGAGTGCACCTTAGCATGTGAGCAGAGACCAGAGAACATTTTTCTCTCCACCATGTGAGTTCTAATGATTGGACTTAGGTTATCAGGTTTATCTACTGAGCCATCTCACCCACCTAGAAGTTATTTTAATTAATTCATGTATCTTCATGTATCTCAGCTGTGTTGTCAAAGATGACCTTGATCTTCAGATCTTCCAGCCTCTGCCTCCTGAGTGCAGGGATTATAGTTTATTCAGTTCTGGAACCCAGGGCCTTGTGCATATCAGGCAGGCTTGCTTCCAACTGAGCAGCATCCACAACCCTTAGGGGAAGATTTTTTAGGCTGCTACAGGTAACAAGGGCTTGCCACAGGGTATAAACGTATGCACAAAATCTCCTGACCTACAGGGAGGCCTGGTAGAACAGAATCCAAGAAGGCCCTTATGTTCTAATCCCCTCTCCACATCTTGTAGGAATATGCAGGATCAGTTCTTCATCAGTTCAGATCCTCAGTTTCATCATCTCCACACTAGACAGAGCCAACGTAAAAGACTGGTTTGACCTTCAACAGGAAGCATGTAGAACCCAGTGCTGAGCTTAGCATGTAGAAAAGCCTCAGCAAAAGCCAGGCGTTTATAATTACCTTGTAGTACCATGGAAAGAGTTCTTCCAGAAGAGACGGGAGAACTTGGTTATAGAACTTTCAAGGCCTCTGGCTTTTATCATTTTGAGCATATCATAGTTGATTTCCTTTAGTGAAAAAAGAGTTGAGGGATTTAAGAAGTCTCCATAGATTTGATGCCAAAAGGGAGTTTGGGTTCTAGGTTTAGGCGCCCTCTAGGGTGGACACCTGTGACGGCCCCTCGACGTTATAAAGATGTGTAGACATAGGCACTTTGTTGCTGTGTGTTCAGTATAAGCAGGTTTGAAGATCCTTTTAGACAGGTGCAAATGACAGCCCAGGAGAGGCGTTCCAGGGTGGCTTTGAGGAGCCTCCAGGGCTGGGGAGATTGCTCAGTTGGTGAAGGGGTAAGGACCTGAGTTCAGATCTCCAGCACCCACATACAAAACTTGATGCAGTGGTGTGCATATATTATCCCAGTCCTGGGGAGGCAGAGATTGGTGTATCTCTGAAACTCACTGTTAGCCAGTCTAACCAAATTGTTCAGTGAGAGACCCTGATTTAAAAATAAGATGGTGGGAAACAAACCACTCTTAATGGTAGACCCTATGTGTAGCAGGAGATGGCCAACACAAAAGGAACTCAGTGGCATTTTGGAGGTTCTTTGTCTAATAATGTTTGTATTAGGGCATTTTTTAAACCTTACAGGTCCATTGTATGTATGTGTGTATATATATATATAATAGCTTCTGGTTTTGTATTTTTATGGGATTCCTGTATGTGTGAATGTGTGTGTCTCTGCATTTATGTATTTCTTGTGCTTTTTCTTTGGATCCTTTTCTTATATATCTGTTTATTTTCTAACAAGAGACAGAAAGAGTATGGATCTGGATGGAGGGATGGGAAGGAACTGGGAGAACTTGAAGGAGGAGAAAACATAACCAGAATATATTGTATGAAAAAATATATTTTAATAAAAGAAAAAATATAATACGGTGAGCGATTTTGGAAGACTCTTGAGGTCAACCTCTTATTTCCACATGTATGTGTGTGTTTAGTCACATGCACGCACGTGCACGCATGCGCGCGCACACACACACGTGAGTGCAGTGAGCTTATCACAGGTGGAGAGGTTAGGCACAAAAGTTCTGAGGTTTTTGTGCTAGAGCGGCCCCACCCCCACCCTGGGAGGGAGCTTTTGATGAATGCACTTGGTGATGTTTTCTTCATACACCTGTAAGGCCCAACCATTATTGGCTATGGAAATCGATATATCAAAATAAATTTTCAAAAGACTATCATCAAACCTAGCTTTGTTTCCCAAAACACAAAAATCCCTGCCCTGAGGAGGGAAAGCTGAGCTTCATCACAAAATAAACAGTTGATGGCTCAGACATCACTTACGTCTCGCTCATCCGTCAAGACGGAGGCACTGTGGAAACCAGCTGTGTCTCACGATCCACATTTCTGACACCCATTGAAACTTGAGGCGCCATGATTGTGTTCTCCCCATTTTGCTCATGTTCATGATAATAATGAGAATGTTCAATGACATTCTGGATTTATATTGCGCTTGTCTTCAGGGCGCTCGAAGCATTTTGCGTGCAGTAGGCTCATCAGTCCTCACGTGGCTGTGTAACATGTTTGTAATTATATTCAGCTTAGCACAGAGCCTGTGGCTGGAGGAGGGTCCAGTGAGTTCTGCTGCTTTGTGTGGAGAGACTTGGAAACGGGATGCCTTTTGTACTCTTCTGCCTGCTCCCTCACTCTCTGCCTCAGTTTCTACCACTGTTCAGGAGTATATTGTCTCACCTTGCAGTGATATTAGGCGGATGGCTGACTGTATTAATCTTATTAGCTACAGTAATTCTTTAGTTTTTGTTAAGTGACAAGTGTTTGTATATATGATCATAGAATTCTTGTGAAAATCCTATTTTGGAACCCAGATACACTTGAGGCAAACAAAACATGCTGGTTGAGAGGAGAGGCCTATGGGCCCATCATTCCCTGAGGATCACTAGGCAACTGACAGTTGCTAGGGGAGGGGGAGACATGTTTCTTCATGGTCTAGCCACTGGTAAGTTGCCCATGCTCCTATAAAAAAAAACCTTTATGTATATTTTTAAGCCTAATTAAACTCACCAAATCTCCCTCCTTCTCCCCAAACACCCCCAGAAGTTGAAGGGGAAAATAGTTGGTAAGAGGAAGAGGATCCATGGGAAAGGGTGATAAGACAGGGTAATGGGGGTGCATATGATCAAACAACATTATATATATGTATATGGAAATTTCATAATAAACCCATTTTGTATAATTAATAAATGGTAATACAAATGTTACGTATTTTGTATATTATGTAATATTTACCTATCTTTATGTTAGGCTGTGAAATGCATTTTCCTTCATTTCCTTAGCAGAGTTGCCAATCTTGACCTTCAGTTTCTAAGGCTGGCACTGTCTATTGCTCATGGGGTGCTTCGGAGGAGTGGCAGGGAGGGTACACGGTTGGCTTGTGGGATGAGATATATGAGGCAGGGGCCCCCAGATGAGCTCAACTAAAGTCAACCACCAGAGTATCTCCTTTGAGTCTGGAGCTATTGGTGAAGTGGGCACCCCTCTCTCTACTGCTCTGCACTGTGATGCTCTTAGGGGTCTTCTCTGAAAACTGAGATTTTTAGGTTTAAGGTTCAAGGAGAACAATGAAGAGAACATTCCTTTCAGAGGAGTTATTAATGTCATGGACATACAACCAGCTAGCCACATGGTAGGCAGCCGCTCTAAGGAGAGTTCAGGCTCCCACATCCCTTGGCAGACAGCATGGTAGGGGCTTTGGTTAGTTGAGATCTGTTAGGCGGAGTTGGGGGTATCTTCTTACAGGTCTTAGAGGAAGGGGAAGGTTCTATGTCTGTGGTTGATGAGTGGCTCACAGCACCCTGCAGCCAGGCTGTCCCTGCAGCAGCAGGAGGGGTCCTTGCCTCAGGGAAGGAATATAAGACTGAGGATGTGGAGGAAATGAGAAGGGGCACATAGCCATTGTATTGCTAACCCTCTGATGTCCTGAGTCTCGCAGTCTGAGGTCTGTAACTTCCTTGGGAAGCAGAAATGGCATCTGCCATTACCTGAAATCTGGGCACTCTGGGGAGTCCGTTAGGGGGTTAGAGATTCTCAGACCAGCTCTCTGTAGGGCTTGCCACTTCCTGTACAACAGTGGTAAGAAAATGGCTGCTATGAGTGGGTGTGGCCTGATCAATGGCTACACTAAGTTCTTTACCATCAGCCTTTGCGCCTGGGCTGGACTTCTGACCTTTTGACCTGGTGTCTGTTGAGCAGCCACTGAGTGCTGGGAGGGCTCCAGAGAGCAGAAGCATCGTCTTTGATTGCAAGGAAACTGCAAGCTCTAGGCTAGGAAGGTTGGCATTGAAGGGAGGACAGACGTGTGTGCGTGCGTGCGTGCTGTGCGTGCGTGCGTGCGTGGGGGGCGGGGATGTATAAGAAACATAAATTAGAGAGCTAGCCAACTCCAAGTTTAGTTCTTGCTTACTTTCTGGGGATAGATCATTAGACAGTGCATACGTGTGCTAGTGTAGTTTCCTGTTGCTGTGAGATAGACTATGACCAACAGCAACTTCAAACAGGTCTATTTCAGCTTACACTGAGTAGGCCACTCTAGCCAGCCAGAGAGCCTGTTTTAAAACAGGGTAGATGGTGACAGTGGAGCCACACTTCAGGTTCATCTGTAGCTTCCATGTCCACGTGCGCGCGCACACACACACGTAAAACCACAAATCAAAAACATTTCACATTGGTGTCATAGGCCTCAGGGTGCAGAGTTCTCATATCCGGGAAGGTTTGCACAGCCCTGTGTCACCCTTCAGTCATTCCTCTGGCCTCTGCCCACCCTTGAGGATCCAGGCATCCCAGCATTAGCAGAGACTGCCCAGGCAGCCATTGCTCGTTTGCCTACTGCACTGGCAGGAATCCCCCCTATTCCCCGCTCCACCCTGGCAGCTCGTTAATACTTACCACTCGACAAGTATATGTTTAGTTCCTTTGACATGTGGCATGTCTGAGATTAGTTCCGATGCCGAAATGCTAAAGCTAGGGCCCTGCTGCCATTTATAATAACATTCATATGAATATTCTCCCGTGATCCAGGGCGCCATTTCCCAGCATAAAGAACTCACAGGGCAAGGTACAAACATGATTTCTTGTTAGACTTCACTTGGTTGTGCGCAAGTACGTCCCATAAAATGTCATCTAAATAAATGGCTAAACCTGAATGTAGCCAAGCCCATTATTTATCTTAAAAACCAAGAAAAAGAAACACCAAAGGTGAGTGGCTAATTTTTTAAAAAATGGTGTTTTGGAGGGAAATTAATGGTACCTAGATGGCAAGCTAACGTGTGGCTCAAAATAATGGCAGTGTGGGTAGAAAAATAACCTTCAGACATCACCAAGGTGGTGTGCCAAGAGGCCCTCAGCAAAGGCACTGAAGGACAGATTTCTTAAGAGCTCTGTGGAAAATATAGAGTTGTCCTTTGCAAGTGGCTCCCACAAGGCTCTGCCTGACAAGGGCGGGACTTCCGTTACAAGAAAATGAGATGCCGCTGGAGAGTGCGCTTCTCTTCCTTGAGCGAAATGTGGCCACTTCATGGTAGAACAGAAGCCCAAGGACTAACCTGATGGGATGTGTCTGAGAAAAGGGTAATTCTGGGAGAAACACTTTCATTTGCTCCAGATGTTTCTGTGAGTGCTCATTCCTGAAGTGGCCTCATTCCAATCCAGGTTTCCATGGCTGTGGAGAGAGGGGAGATTTGAAAAGAACCGTACAGAATCTGCAATGTTTATTGGTTTCCCTGAATCAACAACCAGGTTTCCCAAACATTGCAGCTTAGGAGCTGGTGAGTGGTAACCAGAAATGATTTTGTCTGCGTTACCCCACCCCCACCACCCTCACACACAGGGCCTCCAGGGTCGAGGGTAGCCTGGGATGCTCGATGCAGCATCTTATCCTCCTGCCTTCTCCCAACAGCTGGGATTACAGGTGTGCACCACGCTCCCTATAAAATTATAGATGTGGGAGATGAACCTCAGGGCTTCAGGCATGACAGGCCAGCATTCTGCCAGCTGAGCTGCATTCCCAGACCCTTGTTTATGTTTTAAAGAATCCCTGGGAAGCTCAGGCTGTACCAGGCCACGCTGCAAGGTTCTTTCCAAATGAATTAAGTTTTAGATGCATGGTCAGAGTCTAATGGGATGCACCTGACTCAGTGTTCGCTCACCCCTACCTTGCCTTGTCATTTGGGGAACACAGGACAATGTGGACAGCAATGACTGTATAAACTCAGTTCTGTTCCTAAGAAACAGCTCCGAGTTCCCTTGTGCAGATGCCAGGTCTCCACAGGACCAGGCCAGTCTGTGTAATACCGTGATGGGTGATGATAGAATCCAGGTCCTCCTTTGCAGCCCATCCCTCTATCCTCACCCCCCCCGACTTTATTTATATCCCTTACTGTTATCTTTTCATTTTATTTTTGAGGCAAGGTCTCATTATACAATACTGAGTGGCCTGGAATTTGCTTTGTTGATCAGGCTGGCCCCAAATTTAGAGATCCTCCTGCTTTTGCCTCCCAAGTGCGGGTGTCAAAGGTGTGTGGGGCCGCACCCAGGGTTGCTTCATTCTTGTCTGTCTTTAGACCAAATGAAAATTAATGTGTGCTCTTTCCATATGCTCCCTGGAAGCTTCCAGAATAGAGGATGTGATATACATTGTCCCAATTTGTTTTCTAGTTTTCTATTGCTTTGATAAACATCATAACCAAAAGTGACTTGGGGAGGAAAGGGCTTATGTTATCTTACTGTTTATTAATATGAAGGGAAGTCAGGGCAGGAATGGGAACAGAAACATAGAGGCAGAGAGTGCAGCAGAGAGGGTGGGGAATATCAGTTATTGGTTTGTTCCCCATAGCTTGTTCAGCCTCCTTTCTTAATCAACCCAGAGCCACCTGCTCAGAAATGACACCTCCCGCAGTAGGGTGGACTCTCCGACATTAACCATTAATCAAGAACGCCCTACAAGCTTGCCTATAGGGCAATCTGTTGATTAGAGGTCTCTCTTCCCAGGTGACCCGAGGTTATGTAAGGTTGATAAAATCAACGAACCGGAGCATATACGCACACAACTATTGACAGATATAAGCCTTGTGAGTGACCCTGATCAGGCCAGGCCATCCTCTACTTACAAACAAGCTGCATTCCTAAGGGTGTTTATAAATTTGTGGTTTAAAAACAGATTTTTTTTTATGCATGTGTTTTAAGATAGCAAATACCAAATAGTTACTCAATACCCACCTACCATGGTAAGAACTGAGACTAACTAGAGACTAAGATTTTGGATGGCCTTCAAGCCCTGGAGGCTTGACCTTCACAGAATGACACCTAACCAGCCCTGTAGAAGCAAAGATATTCTAAGGGTGGGGACACTTGTGCTTCTGGCATCTGCTATGGGACTGTTGAAACTGGGAGAAGAAATATTTGAAGCCTGGAAATCCCCCTTCCCCGCCCAAATGGGAAATTTGTGTTCCAGGAAGAGATTTTGCATGGGTAATACTAGAGTTTACACAATAATGGGTCAATGATGGGCAGGGGCACACTTGACCTGGGCTGCTTAGATTTGTACACCTCTTGCCCTCTATTTAAACCTGTACCTCATATCAGCACCTGTTCGTCCCAGCCACCCAGCTAGCTTAGCCCTGAAATAATCATTCAGAAACTGTGTTAATTAAATCACTGCTTGGCCCATTAGCTCTAACTTCTTATTGGCTAACTCTTACATATTAATTTAACCCATTTCTATTAATCTGTGTATCACCACGAGGTCGTACACCTCTTGCCCTCTATTTAAACCTGTACCTCATGTCAGGACCCAGAAGATGAACTTAAGGTGGTCACTGGACCTCTCTTCTCCTTTTCCCCAGGTGGCCACGCTGCAAAAATCTCCTCTCAACTTTTCACTATTACTTGCCTATTTAATTGTTCTCTTGAGAACAGGTGGCCAAGCCCGGCTTTAAGAGCTGTCAGGTCCAAGATTCTGCTGCTAACAACTCAGGTGACAGTTTGATTCAACACTGGGATTGGTGTTGGGATTGGCAGTAGCTGTGGAAGGGCTGCCAGAAAGGCCCTGAGAGATGGAGTAACCAATGTATCGGAGTTAGTTCCTTCCTCTTCTTCCTCTTCTCCATTAAAACCAAGCTTCTATTTCTTCAACGAAGCTTCCATGCTGCCAGGAAGAAAGCGACTTGTTTAAACCAATTAATGTTTATACATGCCTAGGCTGATCTGATGGTTCAATAGCCCTTCCGAAAAAGGCTTTCTGTCCCTTAATAGCCCATGACCTAGATGTGCCTAGGGCTGGCCCTGGAAGGTACATCTTTCTATGGGTTTTGACTCATCACGGGAATTGCACCTGCTGCTTGAGACAATTTTGCTTCAATTCTCATCACGCCTGCTGCCTGATGGTGGAGTCATCACTTATTTGGGGACAAGGCTCTAAAGTCAGTGTAAAGCCAAAAAGCCTATAGAGTCACAATTGTCCTAGAAAATTACTTAGAAAGCTCACATTGGAGACAAAATTACCCTCTCAGTAAGTCCCACCCAAACACGTTTTCCTTCCCTGTTGGACAGATGATGAGACTGTTCAGTTGAAAAGCAGAAGAAAAAAATGTGTGGCTTTAGAAATAGAAAATGTGAACCTGAAGACGTGAAAATAGCACCTGGAGTGGCAATGTGGGGTTAAAGAGAACTCATTGTAGAGGTTTGTAATCTCAAATTCCAACTTAAACCTCTTCCTGAGTGGCACAGGGTCATATATGTGGGACTTTATGTAGGCAGGAAGGTCCCCGGATGTGCTTTGGAAACACACACACACACACACACACACACACGCTCACAGAGCTCATGGAAGCTTTGTCCCTTGGTCATATGTGTGTAAATGTACATTCTTTAACTGCAATCACATTGTTCACCTTCCAGGGACATGCTTCCCAACTTCTTTGGTTCATTATCCTTGTTTGGTGCAACCTCTGAACTGAAACAGTACCTCCAAAAGCAAGGATGGAGGCTCATAAGACTCAAAGGTCAAGGAAGTTTGTAAGGCTGAGGAAGCTCACAAAATTTACAGGCTCAGGAAATTTAGGAAAGCTACAAGATTCACAAGGCCTTTCCCCAGAGTTATGTAAGTAGTAACAATTGCAGGGGCCAGGAGACTCTGTGAGTTGTGCTTGGAGATCTAGGAATGTAGCTTTCCTGGTAGGGCTGTTTGAGGATGCAGCTGTTCTTGTGTTAGCTTTGTCTTGGTCCAGTGATTCAGTAAACTCTTTGGTTCACCAAGCTGGTCTCGGGTGGAATAATTTTCTTTGGCTGGTGAAGGTGCTCTATTTGGCTAGTAGACATCTGTTTGGGAAACGTCACCCAGTACCTTGAAAGAGAGGATGATGTGTCTGGTTGCTATGGAAGCTTCTGGTTTGTGCTGCTTCAAATGGCAGAGTCAGAGCTAGCGGGCTTTGGAGAGCAGACTGGAGCGGCAGAAGGGTGGAAGGAAAAGTAAATGGATTGTTTTGTCATGTTCTTCCTCTCACAGGCACCTCAGGCTGAATGACTTCTTCTGTGAGGAAGTGTGGTCTCCCAGAATGCAAAGTGCCCATGTCTCTGGTCTCCAGAATACAGAGGACCCATGTCTTTCTTCTCCTCGTTCTGATTCGTTCTTGTGTATTCCCATTAACTGCATGTGATGAATAGGGAGCACCTTTCAATATGAAACATTGAATTTTGAGGAGATTTTGATCCTTTACATTGGCAATATCTAATAGTAGCTACCCATTACAACAGTTAAGAACATTCTCATTTAGCAAATCATTCAACAAGATTTAACTTTAATTAAAAAAATAAAACAAACTTTACTTAAATAACTTTGATTTAAAATCCTGGTATAAAATATAATTAATATTTTCTTGGGAAATTTAAAATGATTTTTATGTTTATTTAAATTTAGGCTGTGTGAATTTATGGGTAAATGTTAAACTCATAGTTGAATTCATAATTTAAGTTATACTAAAGCTTAAAAATTTAACTATGTTCACATTTTATGTCCTGAATATAGTCACACTCTATACCATTAGCACTTTTTCTCAGTGGAGGCAAGAAAGAGAACTTTCGCGAAGAGCATGTCATAACTAAATTTACATCATTCATTCAACATTTGTGGGCTAATAATACAACTGACTGCCACATGGGTACAATGATGGGAGAAATTTCGTGTTTTGCACTTTTCAGTCATCTATAATCCATAACTTCAAATTTATTTGTTTGTTTTAATGCTCAATCAAACCCAGGACCTTGTGCATGGTAGTCAAGCTCCTGACTACTGAGTTATACCTCCAGTCCTGAATATATTTTTAAAGTCTGTCATTATGTCAGGGGAAGGAAGATAAACCACGGTCCATAGAACAATTCATTGGGATGACTTGTAACTTTTAAATATTTATGTGGCCACCCTTTGTATATCCTGTATAAACTTCAAGTTAGAGTCTCCTACCCTATTGAACTGGTCTCTTATCTCCCCAGCCGATGGCTGGATTCTATAAATTACTTGTCTATGAAGCTGAGATGCAGTCATGGTCTTTTAGGCTTCTGCTTTCAGCTGTCTGCTGAAGGCTGCCTCATCCATCCCATGGAATTTAGAGAGAGGGTGTTTTGCTTTTGAAAACTTTATACTAATAGCCTGGTATCTATTTCAAAACCCACTATTAAGCAAGCATCCAGACCTATCAGCCAGGCAGTCCTGCTGGGAAGGGGAGAAAGGCTTGGTGTCTTCTGCTTCCCTCAGCTCCGCTACGTTCAGGTTAGAGTCAATTTAGGACATTGGAGAGGATCCAGCTGAAAAATGTTGAGTTAATCCTGATGAGAGAAAGTCTGGGATCAGGTACTGAGAACCAAGAAACATACAGTTCATGAGTCCATCAATTAACCCTGTCTCTCTTGTCCCTCTGTAGACCTTATGGAAGTTGGGTATAGCAATATCACATGTTGGTGTGTCTATGTATATACATATTTGTGCCCGTGCCTTCACATATTTAAGTGGTGTGTGTGTGTGTGTGTGTGTGTGTTAATAATTAAAGAGGAAACGGTGATGCATTTGAGAGGGAGACATGAATTGGATGTGGAGTTGCGTGTGCATGTGGAGGCCATTGATTCACATTACGTATCTATTTTTTTCATCACCCTCTATGCTATTTTTTTGAGATTTTTCAGTGAACCTCGCCTTACCAGTTGGCTCAACTGTCTGGCCAGAGAGCCCCCAGGATCCCCTTGTCTCCATCACCTAAGTGCTGGGGTTACAGAGATGTGCAATTATGTCTATCTAGCTTTTTGCATATGTTTTGGGGATCTCCCGTCTTCATGCTTGTGCAAGAAGTACTTTACCAGAAGAGGAATCTCCATAGCTCTACCCCCTCAACTCTTTTAAATTCTAAAATATTATTTAAAACCTCTCTATATTCACCATTACAACACAACTGTTTTTATTGCTACATGCTGTGTTAGTTAATCTTTTCTTGATATGATAGAACATGAAAGGATTGATACTTTTTACATTAAAGAAGAGAGGTAGGGTGTTTGAGTGTACATCTGACTGTGGCAGAGCAAACGGAAGAGCACATGGGTTATTTGGAAGAGAAGCTCATGTGTGAGCCTTAGGAGATGCAGGCTGACTTTGTGGGAGTCCTCTTCATGGGGAGCAGTCCAGGCTAGAGATAGCGAGAACTCACTCTCAAGAGGAAAACATTAATACTGTGTTGCAGAGATGGCTCAGTTTGTAGAATGCTTGATTTTAAAGACTGGGGACTATTTCCAGAGTCCATAAGAAAAATCTGGACATGGACACACATCTGTAACCCCAGTGCTGGTCAGTGGAGACTGGGGCTTACTATCCAGCCAGCAGGGCCTATGAGATGAGTTATATCCCAATGAGAGATGCTGTCTCATAAAATAAAGTGGAAAGGACATGGTGGTGCATACCTTTAATCCCAGTACTCAGGAGACAGAGATAGTTGCAACTCGGTGAGTTCAAGGCTATCCTTGTCTACCTAGAGAATCCCAGGATAGCCAGGCTGACACAGAAACCCAATCTCAAAAATACCAAAAACAAACCCCAACAACAACAAAAACAGCACAAGGTGGACTTCTCCTGAGGAATTATAAGATTTTCTTGTGGGTTCCTTACATATACATGTGCATACATACACACATGTACCTTTCCCCATGAGCACACACACACACACACACACACACACACACACACAGTCATAGCAGGAGATTTGTGTTGTTGCTCCAAGACCGCCAATGGAGTTGTACAATGGTTTGGAGGACCAAACCACATTCAGCAGGCCAAAGTGGACCACAGAGATTTCTGGGGGACATACAGGAGGAATAAGGAGGGGCCAGAGGAGATGCAAGGCCTTTTTGATTATGGAAAGTAGAGAAGAGATTAGGTGACCATTTCTCCATCATCCCATGGATCTTTCAGGTTTATTCCCTAATATCTGACTTCTGAGATGTATTTTTTAATAAAACAATAAAAGAAGCTGCGACACACAAACACACACACACACACACGAGGACATCATTATTCTTTCTTTTTGGCCCATTTACTTCTTAAACGTCAAATACTTCTAGCATCAGTGTCATACTGGGGACCAAGCACCAATGTGAATTT
>LOEQ01015092.1:0-12667 GCA_001685075.1 Bramus lutescens
ATATATAACCTGCTAAGAATTACAGGCCAGAAATATTTAAAAGTAATGCCATATGTTATGTCTATGTCTAAGTATATTTGTTTCTGAGCATGCTGCTCTTTCTGGAACTTTTACTGACTTGGGACGTATCAAGAATATAAGGTAGAAGTGGCATGCTATTCTTTGAAATATATGTTTATATTTAACATTTGACAATTTCAAACATGCACACAATGTGTTTTGATCAAACTTACCTCTACACTCTCTCTCCTTCAAACTCCAACCACTTCCCAGCACCACGTTTCCCTGCTTATCACAGTATTCTTTTTTCTAAACCTGGAAGCCTAATTAGTGCTGCCAGTACATGCATGGCTCATGCTTTTGGGGGGTTGTCTATGGGGTGAGACTTGAACAGAAGTTGGTTGTTTTGAGAAAGGAACTCCCTTTGCATTCCAGGCTGGCCTTGAACATGTGATTCTCCTGACTCAGCCTCCTAATCCCAGGATTATGGACATATGTTTCTGTGTCTAGCTCCTAGACAGCGCATGTCTTCTCAAATTCTCTAAACTCTCCTTAACAACTTGTGAAAATAATAAGCTGTTTAAATTCAGCTTAATCAAAAATCCTGGATGGCATGAACATAATTCTAAAACATCCTTACAATCCCACAAGTGTTCCCATTCTTATGCCCTAATTGTAGCACTTTTAGGTGACTAAATATTAAGGCCAGGGCTGTGAACAAGCTAGGCAAGTGCTCTATACTGAGCTATGTTTCTAGCCTTAATTATTCCAAATAAAAAAATTTATGAAGCAAAATTTAATCTGTCCAGATAGCTTTTAAATATGTCTATAATTTATGTGGTCATTCTCCCTCTAGAACATGGAGCCTAAATCTTCTTCCTTTAAGCATGAGCTAGGTTTAGCGAATCATGTCTAATGAATAAAGTACTACAAAATGATCGTGCATAAGCAGATTGCTACAAGCACACTGCAGCTTCTGCCTTATTCTCTTAATCTGTGGATATCAATGGCCATATCATGAGACACAAGCAGCCTTCCAACGAGGTCAATGTGGTAAGGAGCTAAGGTCAAATCTACTATCCAACAAATAACCAAGGCATCATGCCAACAGCCATATAGTGAGCTTAGAAGCTGATCCCCCAGCTGCAGACATATCTCCAGATAACTGTAGCCAAACCGATCCCGACACTGAAGCTTCAAGTAAATCCCAAGCCAAGACCATCTAGCTTAATCAACTCCCGAAGTCCAGACCCGTGAAAACTGTGTAATAGACAGCTATTGTTTTAGATTATGACAATGTGAGATACGTCTTTAGAGGAATTAATAATGCCATAGCCTATCGAAGTGCACATTCTCTTATATAATTCACCACCCATTCAAGAAATACTTAAAACTTAATACTTCAAAACTTAATGATTTGAGAGAAAAGCATTGTTCTTCAGGTTTCATGTAATACACATTTTTAAGAAATGCCTGAGAGGCTAGTTCAAGGATCACATTCTCAAACACAAGTTAGGATTTCACCCAACAAAGAAGGTGTGCTTTGTAAATTGTTTAAGCAAGCTGTCACACTGCTTTGGGATGGAAACATTGGTTCTGAGACTCAACAGCTCTCCTTTCCTATACACTGCTTTTCCTTTGGCACTGCCCAGTTCATCCTTGGCTCCTCCAAAGAGAAATGCCAAGAGAACATAGCGCGTTGCCCCGTCCCTTCCCTCAGGGCTATTGTTAGCATAGTTGATCCAGCAGATTCTTCATCCTGATCAATGACTTCAGATATCATGAGGTCTGCCCTACCAAGCCAGCTTGTTCTGGGATATGTGTGTGACTCCATGCGAGCCATCAAGTGAAGAGCTATGGTATCATTCCCCNCCAGGCCAGCTGAGGCACACTAGCTTGAGTTATCTTCTTACCTCTTTTCAGGAAAGGAGGCCAAGTGTTAACTCTGAGGCACTTAGCAAGATGTCAGGCTCTTTTGTCCCCCAAGTCACTTGTAAATGACCTTGTAACAGCAGATTGAGTGGTATATATACTCTCTGAGGGCCTCAACATAGGGGGATCATCTCAGAGGTAAAAATCCTTAACCGGAGAGCAAGATTCTATTCCATGATGGTCAGTTGTGTAATGAGTAGATCTGGCCTTTTATTGAAGATCACCTTTCTTTCATTGATATTTCCTCATAATATTGATAGGTAACAAAGCAAATGAAATGCTGTTCTCCCAGCTCGCCGGCTACAAATAACTTTGAGGTTGTGCTTTCCAGTGCAAAGGACACCAGGCCTCTCTCTTCCTCAGGTGAAAGTGTAGAGGAAAATGCCAGTGTTGTGGTCAAGCTGCTCATCCGACGTCCCGAGTGCTTTGGGCCAGCTCTGAGGGGTGAAGGAGGAAACGGACTGCTGGCGGCCATGCAGGGGGCTATTAAGATCTCAGAGAACCCCACGCTTGACCTCCCCTCCCAGGGTTACAAGACAGAAGTGTAAGTGAATTACTCCAGTGTGCGCAGTTGGTAGGCAGCCAAATACTGTCAGTGGGTGAATCGCTAGGGTCGGCTCAGGAAGCGTGCCTGGTAGAAAGAGTACAGATGTTTTATGACAGTTAAAATGCTTCAGATCACTTTGTCAAGCCCATTACTGTTATGATCTGCCCAGAGAGCTTAGGGATCAGTAGCTGCTCCTTCCATTTTCTCGGACCATTCAGCCCAGCTGGCAAACCACTGAGGCAGCAAAGCCTTCTTTCTGGCTTGTACTGCACCTGCCTACAGCATGGCTGCAGGGGGATTGCTGGGGAGAGCGCTTCGAGTGTACAGATTCCTTGCCGATGACTGTGGAATTTAAGAGTTCAGAGTTTAGTTGGTTATTGATCCCCTTGTCTCTTTCCTTCTGTCGTGTCCAGTGGTCCTTTGCCTTTATATACCTAGTTTATACCCATAGTCTGCAGAATGTGTGTAACCCACCAGAGTTTTTTTCCCCCTCTGTCATAAGCTCTGATATATCACTTAGTCGATCAGGGAGAACTCAAAATATCCTTGCCTCAAATTTCTTGTATAACAAGAGATAAAACGAAGACCCAGAGTAGAAGAGTGTGGTAACCTCATAGCCGCAATGTGAACATAGCCCTCCTGACTTCTTGTCCAACTGGCTTTCCGTGGACACTCAGAGAGGAAGAGGGAATAAAAGGTGGATAGTGCCTGAACTCATGTTTCAAGGTTCATGGGAGCCTAGAGCCATCATGGAAAAATATTTGGGACCTTTGGGCATACTGAGTAAAGCCACGTCATCAGCCTCTGGAGTGGGAAGTGGTGAGGGAAATGTTGTTCGGCCCGAATGGGGTGATTTTAGCAAGCAGTGCCTGGCCTCTCACGCACCTTCCGCATGTGGACTCTTTCTCTGCAGCACAGAGGACGAGGAGGAGGAAGAGATTGTTCACATGGGCAATGCCATCATGTCGTTTTATTCAGCTCTTATAGATCTACTGGGCCGCTGTGCTCCTGAAATGCATGTAAGTGATTGAGTTTCCTGACAGCAGCTTTGAAGAGCCCGAGTGGAGAACACAGGGGAACCAGACTGTAATTTCTACATCTGTGCCTGGCATTTACTAACAAGCTTCGCTCTGAGTTCCTTTCGGCTAACACCAAAGCAGTTTCCACTTCAAGTGCCTGAGTGGGCCACCTTCTAAGGAAGAAAGTGTGTGTGCATGCAGGCATGTGTGCATGTGTGCTCTTTGGGGTACTATCTGCATATAGCCTCTACACATTTTGTTTAAAAAGTCTTCCGAAATGAGGCTTCCATGTCCCTCAGCTTGGTCAAAACGTGGCTAACCAGATTTTGGCCGTGCCATTGTAAACAGCCTCGTGAGTGCCTTATAGACACTCTGTGTGGGAAATACTGGCTTGATGACCATTGGCTTGGGTCTCTAGGAAAACAGTTTTGCAGGCACATACACATAAAGACGGTTCTGTCTGATGTGATGTCTTCTCAGAACTCCAGTTTTGGAGTAAAAAGTGTGCATTCCCTTCCATTTTTCACTCCCACTGATGGGATATTTGACGTTATTTTATGTAAAGCCTAACACTGAAATTGAGAGGAGATAGTTGCTCTTCTTGTGGAAGGAAAATCTAAATCTTGGTGTTGGAAGCAGATGAGAATCACTAGGACGCCAGTTCCTTCTGTGATATACTAGCCGTACCTCATCAGTCCGTCTTTTCCTTTCGGCTCCTTTAAGTAAAGAAAGGAACACAGAAGGAAGCCAGGGAAGTGGCAGGGTGTCTATAACTTGGAGGAGACGTGTCTGACCCCTTTTGGTAGTACTCTGGTTCCCTTAATCGCTTTTACACTTCTGGAAGCAAGTTCCATAGCTGCCATGTTCTCCAAAAGACAGCCTGCCAAAGCTGATTCACCAGAGCTGGCCTAAGGAAGAAATAAATACCTGCCCTTCTCTCTACCCCCTCCATGCCCCAATAGATTCACACACACACACACACACACACACACGCATACACACTCATGCATGCATGCACGCACACACATCCCTGCACACTGTCTCAGAACCCCTTCTGCAGAAGGAAAGAGGTAAATCTGCATCATTGCTGACAGCCCACCAGAAAGAGAGGTGGCAGGCAGGATAGAAACAGGATCCTGCTTGCTTTCTCTGGGGCCCCATGTCTCAGAATGCATCAGCCCACCTGATCTGACCCTGTGCTCCTGGAGAGTTACTTCTCAGCAGAAGGTCCACTGCCACCTTGTCAGAAACCTCTGCAGCAGGAAGATGAACATGTACACTTGTGTGCATGCTGCTTGGCCAATTGGTTTGTGTATGAATAAACCCAGCCTCCTTGGGATGACTCCAATGAAACACTCCAGTTATCTTTGACAGTGTCTAGACTCTTCTTACCCACCCGCAACATTCTTCAAGCTCAGAAGAAACTGGAATTTCTAAGTCATTTTCTCATCTGCTACAATTCTGAGGTCTGGTATTGTGAACAGAGTCAGCTCTTCCGACAAGGCTGTGAGGGCTCCCCGCTGAGGGTTGATACCTTTGGCTGAGGATTTCAGCCTCAGTAAAGAATGTGGCTGCCTTCAGTGGCTTATTCCCTCAGTTTCCCTCCTTGTAGTAAATCAAGAGGAAGTCTATTTCTCTGTAGTCACACATATCAATAGCAATTGGGGAGAACTCAGAAACAGACCCCTGCTGCCAGGACCGTTAGGAGGTGCAGTGTGTCAGGTGTGGGGACTTCATCTGTCTAATCTCTTTCCCGTGTGACAGCTCATTCAAACAGGGAAAGGGGAAGCCATCCGGATCCGGTCCATCCTGCGCTCCTTGGTCCCCACAGAAGACCTGGTTGGAATCATCAGCATCCCCCTGAAACTGCCCTCCCTAAACAAAGGTGAGGAGCAGCCTTAGTCTGAGTCTGCTCTCTAGTACTTGCCTGCTCAGCAGCAGGACTCTGCCAGATGACAACGCAGGCTGCCAGGGGACGTGTTCTTTTACCGATGATGAGTTTTCTGTAGATTTAACCTGATTCCTCTAGCATCTGCTTCCCTGTGATGAGTCGCCAAATCGTTGGCACTCAGGTACAGACTGGCCTCACCATTCTGGGACCAGGGACCACTCTAGCCTTCTGAAGTGTGATAAAAATGAGCAGGTGACAGCTCTTACCGTGGCCTGACTTCTCCATTGCCAGTGTGCCCTATGGATCTGAAAGACCTCACAGCCCAGGATAATAAGTTATCCCCCAATTCTACTTGTGGCCTTTGGCACCAATCATCCCCAAAACGTTTTGATTCTCTGAGTTACTCTGTCTGATGACTTTAATTTCATCAGGCACGTGATGTCATTAAAAGGATAGCATGAGTCTGGCTGTTGCAGTGTTTCCCAAACTGCCATTCCACGAAACACCGTCAAAGGATATCTTAATATACTTACATAGTAGGGGCTCATGGACAAATAAATATTGAAATGGTTGTCGAATATGCATTTTATTAAATGTTAGAGAATATGTGCCACTTTCATAACTCCATACAGCACAGTGAAGCAATACTGCGTGAGAGAAAACAGGATAAAGAAAACAGATGTTAAACTCCATGCTTCCCAAGGACGTGGTACTTTCTTTCAGCACAAAACACTTGCTGAATCCCACAGAAGTGGTATCCATCAAAGCACCACAGCTGTGGATGAAAAACCAAGTCAGTCTCAGACACCCAGCCCAATCGTCCTTGTGCTGAGGGGTAAGAGGCTCCAGGGCGCCCTTCCCTCTTACCGGTCCACACAGGCTTCTTGGCAGAAGGAGGCCTTGAGATGGACAGACAGTATGTCAGCCCTGTGCCCCTTGGGATGCCTTAGGAAGTCTGGCAAATGCTGTGACTTTTCTTGGTCATTTGGGAGTTATCTTTCCTAGTTTTTGGTTCAAGACCAGAAAGAGAAGGCTGCTCTTCTTTCCCCCTAAATTCTCCCTTATCATCCACCAAAAGAGCAACAACGCAAGGCTCGATTTCCTAGAAATTTCCCTATTTTGTAGGATAAATATTCCCACTGTAGGTAGTTTCATGCTGCCAGTGTCATGTCACAGAACATGGAGCTGAAGAGAGAAGCCGTAAACTACACCATCATGTTGTATTTGAATCCATAAGTTACAGCCCATATGAGTATACTTTATAGCAAAATTAGAAATCTGTGAACTGTGCCCGTAGGTTACCTTTAAAAATATAATCTACTCCATTATGAATTTAAACTTTTAAATAAAATGTGTTTAGTAATCAGCTCATAGAAATTTGACAGTAGCTTCTCCCATCCTGCTTCCAACTGGTTCTTCTTATTCCTAAACTTCCTGTTGCCTATCACAGCAAAGCTACAGAGAGACAAGTTCTATGCTGTATTTTCGAACTGTGTGAACAGGGAACAGGAAGTGATGTGTTCTGTCTTTCAGATGGATCAGTCAGCGAGCCGGACATGGCAGCCAACTTCTGCCCTGACCACAAGGCACCCATGGTGCTGTTCTTGGACCGTGTGTATGGCATTAAAGATCAAACCTTCCTGCTCCACTTGCTGGAAGTTGGGTTTTTACCTGACCTACGAGCATCTGCATCCCTAGATACAGTAAGTAGCTAAGATAAAGGGTGTAGAAGTGTAGAAGAGAATTCCTCTCGTGGTTAAGTGAGTGACATTGGACTTAGGAACACATATTTCCTGCCTACTTGATGGTCATATTTTAATGGCCCACTTAATAACAAGAAAAACAGGGGTACCAAAAATTGGAAGACCTTAATTTATTGACCCAAAATCTTACATGTAGGTAAATTTGGCCTTAATTTCCTGCTTCAGTCCCTTCCATTGAGGTTTCTCAAACCTTGGGGCACTATTTCTTGAGGAAATGGGGAGAGGTAACCAGACTATGATGTCCATCAAGCATGTTTTCATAGCATGTCTGGCTACCTGTAAAACACCAGAAGCAATTTTTCTATTATCCAACTCCTGCTTATAACCAATTATGGATATCACTAAAGGTCCCCCGGGAGACAAAAGAAAAAATTCTATTGTTTATGGAAAAGACTGACTGGAAGCCTTCCAGGCTACAGATGCTCTTCCATTCTCACTTACTTCGTCCCACCCACTGACCAGCAGGAAGGATGGTCTGTAGCCAGAGGTATGGCAGAGGTCAGTACAGGAGGCCAAGGATGAAGGCACAGTGGAAAATCAATGCTGGGGTAAAGAAATCCAGCATCCACAGGCATCAAGTCAATAAGAGTCTGACTATAAGATAAGAAATGCCAGCTTTCATATCTGTGTCTTGTGGGGAGGGTGAGGAGAATGCAACAAGTTAGGTCGGCTTAATTTCTAAAAACTTTCTTATAGGCTTGTTTGCAGTTAGGTTTCTGAAGGGCGCCACCTGGTGTCCAGTAAGCGTAAATACGAGCTCTGGAGTGTAGGGTTTGCGCCGGGACCTCCATTCATTTACTGGGCATGAAAATGAGGAATGGTCTGTCAGTGAAGGAGTCAGAGCCATCGGATCCTTCTATATCTTCTCTAATCCACCTACCACTCCTCTTGTTTGGAGATTTTCTATAAATCCCTAGGTTTTGAAAATAACTTTTCAAATTTGTGGACTTCAAGTTTCCTGATTAAAGCCTTTAATTCTTGTAGTTCAAACAAGAAATTCTCTTCTAGCATTTGATGGTTGATCACGTGCTTGCCAAAGCACCATCTGCCCCTCCAAAAAAATAAATAAATAAAAATAAAGAGAGGGATTTTATGTTCAGTTCCTCATCTAAGAACTTTCAAGCCACAGGACTTCAAGCCCCGCTTCCTCATTTGAACCACGCAGTCCCTGAAAGAGATAAATATGAAAGACAAGCTATTATCTCCAGCATAGTTACCAATGTCTCCAGAAGACAAACTTCTGATAATTAATATGAACACCCAGAAATGTGAAGGGTTCAAAGAAAACAGTTTCCCAAATCATACGTTGTAGGACATGTTCATTCAGATATAATAGCTGTGATAATTGCAGGAAATAATGACATTTTATCTCTGTGGGTCTCGAGGCTTCTTCTGAAGTCCTTCAGTCTTCAACAATGACATTAGTCATGCCACGCTTTGGCTATATTTAGTGTCACTGAATGGATCGTCCCTGAAGTCAGCTTGTCCGTCTAAGTTTACAAAGAGGAACAATGTGAGCGAGGATTATTCCAGAGCTTTGGAGAAGGCCCTAGATTCCTGTTCCTTTTTGTACTTCTGCAGCATCTGGTTCCCATTAGTGAGGTCAACTCTCGTATCATTTACCAGGTTGTGAACAGCCCAGAGTACGTATAAATTAACTAGTAGGCGTCAGAAATTCACTTCTTCTTCGTAAAGCTGGTGGATTTGAAGGACAATATACATCCATTTATTAACCTTAATCCCGGGAGGACAATCTGTGAGACCCCTCCCCATAAGGTAACAAGTGAGAGCTCCATCCAGAATAAGGATGCAACCGTTTGGGACCTGGGCATTCAAATAGCAGTTGATGCCCATCGACTGAATTCAGTGAAAGTTTAAAATTCTTCCCTGAGACCATTTAGAATCCAGTCATTTCTAGATGTTTGCTTTGTTTCTGGGGATAGGGGATAATTTTTTTCTTTTAAATGGGAAAGAAAGGTGTGTAGGGGTCCCTGCAGGCTGTCCAGCTGGCAGAGAAGTGATCCAGGTGAGGGGAGAATGAAACTCAGGGCAGTCCAATTTAGGTAACTGGTGCCAGGCCAAGACTTTGAGAGTCTGACCTAAGGTTGTTTATTTTTGCTGTATTTAAGCATAGCGTGTTTACCTCACTCCCATGAATACAACGAAGCATAAGCCATGTTTACATAGAAGCTCTTTACAAAGTAGGTATGGTTTCCTTCCTAAAATGGGTTCTTGTTGACTGAGAAACCACACCTAAGATAAGGTCTAGGAAGGCTGACTGAGGTTAAGTGCAATGCCTGCAGGGGCCAGGATTTGGTCTGACCCTAAGAAAACATAGAACTCACTTAGACGGTTGTAAAGTACAAATGACATCTCTCTCAAGGATGAGTTTTATAGACTAAAAGCAATGCTCAAGCGATTTAGGGGGGGAAAGGCCTGGGGTGAGTAAAGCATAAATTCTGGGAGATATGAGCAGACAGCAAAGGATCCCCAGGTTGTAAACGACATCCATTCCCAGTGTTCCAATAGGAACACGTTTAACATCTTCCTTTGAAGGATGCCTGCATGTTTAACTTCCCTGGTGTCTTCGATGCTTATCTGTGTGCACAGGTGCCCTCTCCAGAAAGGCTGTGAGTACAGCCGTGTGTGAGTTTCCCTGAGGCTCCATACACCAGGTGAACTGGCTGCTTTCTGTGGGGTTAACTAATGCCCTCACTCCCTTCCTCAGGTGTCCCTCAGCACCACCGAGTCTGCGCTGGCACTCAACAGGTACATATGTTCGGCTGTGCTCCCACTCCTTACTAGATGCGCCCCTCTCTTTTCTGGGACAGAGCATTGCACCTCTCTGATTGATTCTACACTGCAGACAATATACAGGCTTTCCAAAGGACGGTCCCTCACCAAGGCACAGAGGGACACTATAGAAGAATGTTTGCTTGCCATTTGCAAGTAAGTGTGCCCTCCTTTATTTTTGACTTGTTCATATGTATCCATGCCAAATGATTTATGTGTGACACAGCTATACGGTACATAAATATATAATACAGTAATGCATTGTGAAATTGGTTTTAAAGTCTGAGGAAAGAAGCTCCCAGACCATCGTCATGTACCCAGCCTCTCCCAGCCATCTCTCCTAAAATGTACTTGACCTGTATTGTCACAAAATCTTCTTTGAAATCATCTCTTGTATTGTCACACAATCTTCTTTGAAATAATCTCTCATCATGGGGAAGAGGAGGACACCACTCAGGATTTACCCACTGGGGTGAAAAAACAGGGAAACAGATTTTGTCTTTTGTGCCTGAAATATTTCTATAATGAACTAATTGTCTAGTTCTGAAGAACCACCCAGAAAGATTTCTCTACCATCTAAGGGAGAATAAGAAAGAACTTTTACACAGAAATCAAACTCTATGTGTAAATCAAAACAGGTCACCTCCAGGCCTCCCAAGACTAGAGCAAAATAATCTGGTCACAGTGGGGAATAAAGAAAACAGCTTTCGCCCATGTAAGCAGGCATCAAAGCCCAAAGCCGACAAAGAACACTGGGCATCTTCATCCAGTCCGCATGGACAGAGAATGAGATCTTTTCAGCAGCGGGTCTCACACACGGTCTAGGATTCCAACCTGCTGCTGTAATCTAGTAGTTTCCCAGTTAGCCTGTGCGTTAGAGTCACTTTGTGAGATCCTAGACCGATTTCCCAGTTCCCAGACCACATCCCAGCCCCAGGATTTAAAGTCCTGTGCGATAGAATCCAGGATTCTAGCACTGAAGCTCCTTGAGAAATTGGTTCTATGAATGATACCCAGCTGTGATTGAGAGTCACTTGTGAAATGGTCCGCAGGCTCCTATTTTAGGAGTCACAGGGACATGGTTCCCAATTGTTCTTGGTGACCTGTGTCCCGGTCACATGCATTAGAAGGCTCATGATGGCTAGAAGAAGATTCATCAGAATTGTTCCTCATTCGAACATTAGCTGAAATCTCGTCTGTATGATATTGTGACTTACCTTAGACTCTGCATTGATGACGACACAGATGCTGAAGATGTGGGGCAGGCAGGACTCTCATTGACTGTTAATGGGAATGCAAAACAGTGCATCTACTTTGTCAGACAACATGGCAGTTCCTCACAAAGTCGGAAAACTCTTACTGTAATTTTAATAATCATAACCCTTGTGTTTACTCAAATTATTTGACAGTTCACATCATATAAAAACCTGTGTGTTTATATCATGTTAGTCGTTATATATGTTATATATACATTTTATTAAAAAATTGATTTTATATCATATTAGTCATCTTTAACAAAGTTTTAAACAATCTTAAATAAGTTAATGGATAACAAACTGTGTAAGTCCAGGAAATGGAATATTACTCAGTACTAAAAAGAACAATTGAGCCATAAAAAGAGTCAGCCATGATTAACAAGTGACCAATACCTTTGAAGGGAAACCTCTGTGTTACTGGGACAATCGATGCTGGTTAGCTGGAACTAAGAAATTAGCAGTGATTGAGAAGAGACCAGCATCGCTATGTTCCAGAGATGGTCAAGGTTGTACCTCATGGTGGAAGCAGAACTTGGTAGTGTGAGACTCACCCAGGGGTACTAGTTTCGAAGGCATGAGGGGGTCATGGAGAGCATCTGAGGCTCGGCACCAGAAGAGGCCATTGGTGAAGGTTCAGCCTCAGTAGCAGTTGAAGGCCCAGGGTTGAAAGAGCCTTGCAGAGAAATGGAGGCTTGGCAGTGTGAAAGAAGCCTATGAGGGGCTACTGGTGAATGTGCAGCCCAGCTGCAGTGGAACACCCCAGCATTTTGGAGGTGCCACTACCATGAGAGGACAGCCAAAAACAGCAGCAGTGGAAAGGGGAGCCTCCCTGAGCTTAGAAGACAGGCTGTGCATGCTGCAGGGCCAGAGCTGTGGAAGTCACCCAAGCCTCTTGGACGACCCCAGGAGACTGTGAGCTTATGCTGATGTTGAACATGGTGTTGTTTACTCGGTTGGAGTTTGGTTTGGTTTTGATTTGATTGTGACTGTGCCCTGGTTTTTTCCTCTTAAAGTAAGAAGGTATTTAATTTTATTTAATTTTTTACAGGAACCCACAGCTGAAAGACACTGAATTTTTAAAGGAGATTTGGGTTTTTTAGAGAGGAGATTGGATATTTTAAAAAGACTGAAATCTTAATGTGTTTGAATTTGTAAAGACTGGGATTTTTAAATTTATTTATGATTTTAATGTGAGATCTTGGGGACCAATAAGGAAGGAAGGGTTGTTGCTTAATAGTGATGTGTTTGTGTGTCAAGTTGACAAGGGGTCATTTGTGCTGGCTAGTTTTATCTAAATTTGACACAAGCTAGAGTTGTGTAAAAGGAGGGAACCTCAGGTGAGAAATCGCCTCCATAAGATCCAACCGTAAGGCATTTTCTTAATTGGTGATTGATTGTAGAGGGCCTAGCCCATTGTGGTGGTCCCGGGTTCTTTAGGAGAGCAGGCCGAGCAAGCCATGGGAAAC
>LOEQ01015093.1:3654-16319 GCA_001685075.1 Bramus lutescens
GTTTCCCATGGCTTGCTCGGCCTGCTCTCCTAAAGAACCCGGGACCACCACAATGGGCTAGGCCCTCTACAATCAATCACCAATTAAGAAAATGCCTTACGGTTGGATCTTATGGAGGCGATTTCTCACCTGAGGTTCCCTCCTTTTACACAACTCTAGCTTGTGTCAAATTTAGATAAAACTAGCCAGCACAAATGACCCCTTGTCAACTTGACACACAAACACATCACTATTAAGCAACAACCCTTCCTTCCTTATTGGTCCCCAAGATCTCACATTAAAATCATAAATAAATTTAAAAATCCCAGTCTTTACAAATTCAAACACATTAAGATTTCAGTCTTTTTAAAATATCCAATCTCCTCTCTAAAAAACCCAAATCTCCTTTAAAAATTCAGTGTCTTTCAGCTGTGGGTTCCTGTAAAAAATTAAATAAAATTAAATACCTTCTTACTTTAAGAGGAAAAAACCAGGGCACAGTCACAATCAAATCAAAACCAAACCAAACTCCAACCGAGTAAACAACACCATGTTCAACATCAGCATAAGCTCACAGTCTCCTGGGGTCGTCCAAGAGGCTTGGGTGACTTCCACAGCTCTGGCCCTGCAGCATGCACAGCCTGTCTTCTAAGCTCAGGGAGGCTCCCCTTTCCACTGCTGCTGTTTTTGGCTGTCCTCTCATGGTAGTGGCACCTCCAAAATGCTGGGGTGTTCCACTGCAGCTGGGCTGCACATTCACCAGTAGCCCCTCATAGGCTTCTTTCACACTGCCAAGCCTCCATTTCTCTGCAAGGCTCTTTCAACCCTGGGCCTTCAACTGCTACTGAGGCTGAACCTTCACCAATGGCCTCTTCTGGTGCCGAGCCTCAGATGCTCTCCATGACCCCCTCATGCCTTCGAAACTAGTACCCCTGGGTGAGTCTCACACTACCAAGTTCTGCTTCCACCATGAGGTACAACCTTGACCATCTCTGGAACATAGCGATGCTGGTCTCTTCTCAATCACTGCTAATTTCTTAGTTCCAGCTAACCAGCATCGATTGTCCCAGTAACACAGAGGTTTCCCTTCAAAGGTATTGGTCACTTGTTAATCATGGCTGACTCTTTTTATGGCTCAATTGTTCTTTTTAGTACTGAGTAATATTCCATTTCCTGGACTTACACAGTTTGTTATCCATTAACTTATTTAAGATTGTTTAAAACTTTGTTAAAGATGACTAATATGATATAAAATCAATTTTTTAATAAAATGTATATATAACATATATAACGACTAACATGATATAAACACACAGGTTTTTATATGATGTGAACTGTCAAATAATTTGAGTAAACACAAGGGTTATGATTATTAAAATTACAGTAAGAGTTTTCCGACTTTGTGAGGAACTGCCATGTTGTCTGACAAAGTAGATGCACTGTTTTGCATTCCCATTAACAGTCAATGAGAGTCCTGCCTGCCCCACATCTTCAGCATCTGTGTCGTCATCAATGCAGAGTCTAAGGTAAGTCACAATATCATACAGACGAGATTTCAGCTAATGTTCGAATGAGGAACAATTCTGATGAATCTTCTTCTAGCCATCATGAGCCTTCTAATGCATGTGACCGGGACACAGGTCACCAAGAACAATTGGGAACCATGTCCCTGTGACTCCTAAAATAGGAGCCTGCGGACCATTTCACAAGTGACTCTCAATCACAGCTGGGTATCATTCATAGAACCAATTTCTCAAGGAGCTTCAGTGCTAGAATCCTGGATTCTATCGCACAGGACTTTAAATCCTGGGGCTGGGATGTGGTCTGGGAACTGGGAAATCGGTCTAGGATCTCACAAAGTGACTCTAACGCACAGGCTAACTGGGAAACTACTAGATTACAGCAGCAGGTTGGAATCCTAGACCGTGTGTGAGACCCGCTGCTGAAAAGATCTCATTCTCTGTCCATGCGGACTGGATGAAGATGCCCAGTGTTCTTTGTCGGCTTTGGGCTTTGATGCCTGCTTACATGGGCGAAAGCTGTTTTCTTTATTCCCCACTGTGACCAGATTATTTTGCTCTAGTCTTGGGAGGCCTGGAGGTGACCTGTTTTGATTTACACATAGAGTTTGATTTCTGTGTAAAAGTTCTTTCTTATTCTCCCTTAGATGGTAGAGAAATCTTTCTGGGTGGTTCTTCAGAACTAGACAATTAGTTCATTATAGAAATATTTCAGGCACAAAAGACAAAATCTGTTTCCCTGTTTTTTCACCCCAGTGGGTAAATCCTGAGTGGTGTCCTCCTCTTCCCCATGATGAGAGATTATTTCAAAGAAGATTGTGTGACAATACAAGAGATGATTTCAAAGAAGATTTTGTGACAATACAGGTCAAGTACATTTTAGGAGAGATGGCTGGGAGAGGCTGGGTACATGACGATGGTCTGGGAGCTTCTTTCCTCAGACTTTAAAACCAATTTCACAATGCATTACTGTATTATATATTTATGTACCGTATAGCTGTGTCACACATAAATCATTTGGCATGGATACATATGAACAAGTCAAAAATAAAGGAGGGCACACTTACTTGCAAATGGCAAGCAAACATTCTTCTATAGTGTCCCTCTGTGCCTTGGTGAGGGACCGTCCTTTGGAAAGCCTGTATATTGTCTGCAGTGTAGAATCAATCAGAGAGGTGCAATGCTCTGTCCCAGAAAAGAGAGGGGCGCATCTAGTAAGGAGTGGGAGCACAGCCGAACATATGTACCTGTTGAGTGCCAGCGCAGACTCGGTGGTGCTGAGGGACACCTGAGGAAGGGAGTGAGGGCATTAGTTAACCCCACAGAAAGCAGCCAGTTCACCTGGTGTATGGAGCCTCAGGGAAACTCACACACGGCTGTACTCACAGCCTTTCTGGAGAGGGCACCTGTGCACACAGATAAGCATCGAAGACACCAGGGAAGTTAAACATGCAGGCATCCTTCAAAGGAAGATGTTAAACGTGTTCCTATTGGAACACTGGGAATGGATGTCGTTTACAACCTGGGGATCCTTTGCTGTCTGCTCATATCTCCCAGAATTTATGCTTTACTCACCCCAGGCCTTTCCCCCCCTAAATCGCTTGAGCATTGCTTTTAGTCTATAAAACTCATCCTTGAGAGAGATGTCATTTGTACTTTACAACCGTCTAAGTGAGTTCTATGTTTTCTTAGGGTCAGACCAAATCCTGGCCCCTGCAGGCATTGCACTTAACCTCAGTCAGCCTTCCTAGACCTTATCTTAGGTGTGGTTTCTCAGTCAACAAGAACCCATTTTAGGAAGGAAACCATACCTACTTTGTAAAGAGCTTCTATGTAAACATGGCTTATGCTTCGTTGTATTCATGGGAGTGAGGTAAACACGCTATGCTTAAATACAGCAAAAATAAACAACCTTAGGTCAGACTCTCAAAGTCTTGGCCTGGCACCAGTTACCTAAATTGGACTGCCCTGAGTTTCATTCTCCCCTCACCTGGATCACTTCTCTGCCAGCTGGACAGCCTGCAGGGACCCCTACACACCTTTCTTTCCCATTTAAAAGAAAAAAATTATCCCCTATCCCCAGAAACAAAGCAAACATCTAGAAATGACTGGATTCTAAATGGTCTCAGGGAAGAATTTTAAACTTTCACTGAATTCAGTCGATGGGCATCAACTGCTATTTGAATGCCCAGGTCCCAAACGGTTGCATCCTTATTCTGGATGGAGCTCTCACTTGTTACCTTATGGGGAGGGGTCTCACAGATTGTCCTCCCGGGATTAAGGTTAATAAATGGATGTATATTGTCCTTCAAATCCACCAGCTTTACGAAGAAGAAGTGAATTTCTGACGCCTACTAGTTAATTTATACGTACTCTGGGCTGTTCACAACCTGGTAAATGATACGAGAGTTGACCTCACTAATGGGAACCAGATGCTGCAGAAGTACAAAAAGGAACAGGAATCTAGGGCCTTCTCCAAAGCTCTGGAATAATCCTCGCTCACATTGTTCCTCTTTGTAAACTTAGACGGACAAGCTGACTTCAGGGACGATCCATTCAGTGACACTAAATATAGCCAAAGCGTGGCATGACTAATGTCATTGTTGAAGACTGAAGGACTTCAGAAGAAGCCTCGAGACCCACAGAGATAAAATGTCATTATTTCCTGCAATTATCACAGCTATTATATCTGAATGAACATGTCCTACAACGTATGATTTGGGAAACTGTTTTCTTTGAACCCTTCACATTTCTGGGTGTTCATATTAATTATCAGAAGTTTGTCTTCTGGAGACATTGGTAACTATGCTGGAGATAATAGCTTGTCTTTCATATTTATCTCTTTCAGGGACTGCGTGGTTCAAATGAGGAAGCGGGGCTTGAAGTCCTGTGGCTTGAAAGTTCTTAGATGAGGAACTGAACATAAAATCCCTCTCTTTATTTTTATTTATTTATTTTTTTGGAGGGGCAGATGGTGCTTTGGCAAGCACGTGATCAACCATCAAATGCTAGAAGAGAATTTCTTGTTTGAACTACAAGAATTAAAGGCTTTAATCAGGAAACTTGAAGTCCACAAATTTGAAAAGTTATTTTCAAAACCTAGGGATTTATAGAAAATCTCCAAACAAGAGGAGTGGTAGGTGGATTAGAGAAGATATAGAAGGATCCGATGGCTCTGACTCCTTCACTGACAGACCATTCCTCATTTTCATGCCCAGTAAATGAATGGAGGTCCCGGCGCAAACCCTACACTCCAGAGCTCGTATTTACGCTTACTGGACACCAGGTGGCGCCCTTCAGAAACCTAACTGCAAACAAGCCTATAAGAAAGTTTTTAGAAATTAAGCCGACCTAACTTGTTGCATTCTCCTCACCCTCCCCACAAGACACAGATATGAAAGCTGGCATTTCTTATCTTATAGTCAGACTCTTATTGACTTGATGCCTGTGGATGCTGGATTTCTTTACCCCAGCATTGATTTTCCACTGTGCCTTCATCCTTGGCCTCCTGTACTGACCTCTGCCATACCTCTGGCTACAGACCATCCTTCCTGCTGGTCAGTGGGTGGGACGAAGTAAGTGAGAATGGAAGAGCATCTGTAGCCTGGAAGGCTTCCAGTCAGTCTTTTCCATAAACAATAGAATTTTTTCTTTTGTCTCCCGGGGGACCTTTAGTGATATCCATAATTGGTTATAAGCAGGAGTTGGATAATAGAAAAATTGCTTCTGGTGTTTTACAGGTAGCCAGACATGCTATGAAAACATGCTTGATGGACATCATAGTCTGGTTACCTCTCCCCATTTCCTCAAGAAATAGTGCCCCAAGGTTTGAGAAACCTCAATGGAAGGGACTGAAGCAGGAAATTAAGGCCAAATTTACCTACATGTAAGATTTTGGGTCAATAAATTAAGGTCTTCCAATTTTTGGTACCCCTGTTTTTCTTGTTATTAAGTGGGCCATTAAAATATGACCATCAAGTAGGCAGGAAATATGTGTTCCTAAGTCCAATGTCACTCACTTAACCACGAGAGGAATTCTCTTCTACACTTCTACACCCTTTATCTTAGCTACTTACTGTATCTAGGGATGCAGATGCTCGTAGGTCAGGTAAAAACCCAACTTCCAGCAAGTGGAGCAGGAAGGTTTGATCTTTAATGCCATACACACGGTCCAAGAACAGCACCATGGGTGCCTTGTGGTCAGGGCAGAAGTTGGCTGCCATGTCCGGCTCGCTGACTGATCCATCTGAAAGACAGAACACATCACTTCCTGTTCCCTGTTCACACAGTTCGAAAATACAGCATAGAACTTGTCTCTCTGTAGCTTTGCTGTGATAGGCAACAGGAAGTTTAGGAATAAGAAGAACCAGTTGGAAGCAGGATGGGAGAAGCTACTGTCAAATTTCTATGAGCTGATTACTAAACACATTTTATTTAAAAGTTTAAATTCATAATGGAGTAGATTATATTTTTAAAGGTAACCTACGGGCACAGTTCACAGATTTCTAATTTTGCTATAAAGTATACTCATATGGGCTGTAACTTATGGATTCAAATACAACATGATGGTGTAGTTTACGGCTTCTCTCTTCAGCTCCATGTTCTGTGACATGACACTGGCAGCATGAAACTACCTACAGTGGGAATATTTATCCTACAAAATAGGGAAATTTCTAGGAAATCGAGCCTTGCGTTGTTGCTCTTTTGGTGGATGATAAGGGAGAATTTAGGGGGAAAGAAGAGCAGCCTTCTCTTTCTGGTCTTGAACCAAAAACTAGGAAAGATAACTCCCAAATGACCAAGAAAAGTCACAGCATTTGCCAGACTTCCTAAGGCATCCCAAGGGGCACAGGGCTGACATACTGTCTGTCCATCTCAAGGCCTCCTTCTGCCAAGAAGCCTGTGTGGACCGGTAAGAGGGAAGGGCGCCCTGGAGCCTCTTACCCCTCAGCACAAGGACGATTGGGCTGGGTGTCTGAGACTGACTTGGTTTTTCATCCACAGCTGTGGTGCTTTGATGGATACCACTTCTGTGGGATTCAGCAAGTGTTTTGTGCTGAAAGAAAGTACCACGTCCTTGGGAAGCATGGAGTTTAACATCTGTTTTCTTTATCCTGTTTTCTCTCACGCAGTATTGCTTCACTGTGCTGTATGGAGTTATGAAAGTGGCACATATTCTCTAACATTTAATAAAATGCATATTCGACAACCATTTCAATATTTATTTGTCCATGAGCCCCTACTATGTAAGTATATTAAGATATCCTTTGACGGTGTTTCGTGGAATGGCAGTTTGGGAAACACTGCAACAGCCAGACTCATGCTATCCTTTTAATGACATCACGTGCCTGATGAAATTAAAGTCATCAGACAGAGTAACTCAGAGAATCAAAACGTTTTGGGGATGATTGGTGCCAAAGGCCACAAGTAGAATTGGGGGATAACTTATTATCCTGGGCTGTGAGGTCTTTCAGATCCATAGGGCACACTGGCAATGGAGAAGTCAGGCCACGGTAAGAGCTGTCACCTGCTCATTTTTATCACACTTCAGAAGGCTAGAGTGGTCCCTGGTCCCAGAATGGTGAGGCCAGTCTGTACCTGAGTGCCAACGATTTGGCGACTCATCACAGGGAAGCAGATGCTAGAGGAATCAGGTTAAATCTACAGAAAACTCATCATCGGTAAAAGAACACGTCCCCTGGCAGCCTGCGTTGTCATCTGGCAGAGTCCTGCTGCTGAGCAGGCAAGTACTAGAGAGCAGACTCAGACTAAGGCTGCTCCTCACCTTTGTTTAGGGAGGGCAGTTTCAGGGGGATGCTGATGATTCCAACCAGGTCTTCTGTGGGGACCAAGGAGCGCAGGATGGACCGGATCCGGATGGCTTCCCCTTTCCCTGTTTGAATGAGCTGTCACACGGGAAAGAGATTAGACAGATGAAGTCCCCACACCTGACACACTGCACCTCCTAACGGTCCTGGCAGCAGGGGTCTGTTTCTGAGTTCTCCCCAATTGCTATTGATATGTGTGACTACAGAGAAATAGACTTCCTCTTGATTTACTACAAGGAGGGAAACTGAGGGAATAAGCCACTGAAGGCAGCCACATTCTTTACTGAGGCTGAAATCCTCAGCCAAAGGTATCAACCCTCAGCGGGGAGCCCTCACAGCCTTGTCGGAAGAGCTGACTCTGTTCACAATACCAGACCTCAGAATTGTAGCAGATGAGAAAATGACTTAGAAATTCCAGTTTCTTCTGAGCTTGAAGAATGTTGCGGGTGGGTAAGAAGAGTCTAGACACTGTCAAAGATAACTGGAGTGTTTCATTGGAGTCATCCCAAGGAGGCTGGGTTTATTCATACACAAACCAATTGGCCAAGCAGCATGCACACAAGTGTACATGTTCATCTTCCTGCTGCAGAGGTTTCTGACAAGGTGGCAGTGGACCTTCTGCTGAGAAGTAACTCTCCAGGAGCACAGGGTCAGATCAGGTGGGCTGATGCATTCTGAGACATGGGGCCCCAGAGAAAGCAAGCAGGATCCTGTTTCTATCCTGCCTGCCACCTCTCTTTCTGGTGGGCTGTCAGCAATGATGCAGATTTACCTCTTTCCTTCTGCAGAAGGGGTTCTGAGACAGTGTGCAGGGATGTGTGTGCGTGCATGCATGCATGAGTGTGTATGCGTGTGTGTGTGTGTGTGTGTGTGTGTGAATCTATTGGGGCATGGAGGGGGTAGAGAGAAGGGCAGGTATTTATTTCTTCCTTAGGCCAGCTCTGGTGAATCAGCTTTGGCAGGCTGTCTTTTGGAGAACATGGCAGCTATGGAACTTGCTTCCAGAAGTGTAAAAGCGATTAAGGGAACCAGAGTACTACCAAAAGGGGTCAGACACGTCTCCTCCAAGTTATAGACACCCTGCCACTTCCCTGGCTTCCTTCTGTGTTCCTTTCTTTACTTAAAGGAGCCGAAAGGAAAAGACGGACTGATGAGGTACGGCTAGTATATCACAGAAGGAACTGGCGTCCTAGTGATTCTCATCTGCTTCCAACACCAAGATTTAGATTTTCCTTCCACAAGAAGAGCAACTATCTCCTCTCAATTTCAGTGTTAGGCTTTACATAAAATAACGTCAAATATCCCATCAGTGGGAGTGAAAAATGGAAGGGAATGCACACTTTTTACTCCAAAACTGGAGTTCTGAGAAGACATCACATCAGACAGAACCGTCTTTATGTGTATGTGCCTGCAAAACTGTTTTCCTAGAGACCCAAGCCAATGGTCATCAAGCCAGTATTTCCCACACAGAGTGTCTATAAGGCACTCACGAGGCTGTTTACAATGGCACGGCCAAAATCTGGTTAGCCACGTTTTGACCAAGCTGAGGGACATGGAAGCCTCATTTCGGAAGACTTTTTAAACAAAATGTGTAGAGGCTATATGCAGATAGTACCCCAAAGAGCACACATGCACACATGCCTGCATGCACACACACTTTCTTCCTTAGAAGGTGGCCCACTCAGGCACTTGAAGTGGAAACTGCTTTGGTGTTAGCCGAAAGGAACTCAGAGCGAAGCTTGTTAGTAAATGCCAGGCACAGATGTAGAAATTACAGTCTGGTTCCCCTGTGTTCTCCACTCGGGCTCTTCAAAGCTGCTGTCAGGAAACTCAATCACTTACATGCATTTCAGGAGCACAGCGGCCCAGTAGATCTATAAGAGCTGAATAAAACGACATGATGGCATTGCCCATGTGAACAATCTCTTCCTCCTCCTCGTCCTCTGTGCTGCAGAGAAAGAGTCCACATGCGGAAGGTGCGTGAGAGGCCAGGCACTGCTTGCTAAAATCACCCCATTCGGGCCGAACAACATTTCCCTCACCACTTCCCACTCCAGAGGCTGATGACGTGGCTTTACTCAGTATGCCCAAAGGTCCCAAATATTTTTCCATGATGGCTCTAGGCTCCCATGAACCTTGAAACATGAGTTCAGGCACTATCCACCTTTTATTCCCTCTTCCTCTCTGAGTGTCCACGGAAAGCCAGTTGGACAAGAAGTCAGGAGGGCTATGTTCACATTGCGGCTATGAGGTTACCACACTCTTCTACTCTGGGTCTTCGTTTTATCTCTTGTTATACAAGAAATTTGAGGCAAGGATATTTTGAGTTCTCCCTGATCGACTAAGTGATATATCAGAGCTTATGACAGAGGGGGAAAAAAACTCTGGTGGGTTACACACATTCTGCAGACTATGGGTATAAACTAGGTATATAAAGGCAAAGGACCACTGGACACGACAGAAGGAAAGAGACAAGGGGATCAATAACCAACTAAACTCTGAACTCTTAAATTCCACAGTCATCGGCAAGGAATCTGTACACTCGAAGCGCTCTCCCCAGCAATCCCCCTGCAGCCATGCTGTAGGCAGGTGCAGTACAAGCCAGAAAGAAGGCTTTGCTGCCTCAGTGGTTTGCCAGCTGGGCTGAATGGTCCGAGAAAATGGAAGGAGCAGCTACTGATCCCTAAGCTCTCTGGGCAGATCATAACAGTAATGGGCTTGACAAAGTGATCTGAAGCATTTTAACTGTCATAAAACATCTGTACTCTTTCTACCAGGCACGCTTCCTGAGCCGACCCTAGCGATTCACCCACTGACAGTATTTGGCTGCCTACCAACTGCGCACACTGGAGTAATTCACTTACACTTCTGTCTTGTAACCCTGGGAGGGGAGGTCAAGCGTGGGGTTCTCTGAGATCTTAATAGCCCCCTGCATGGCCGCCAGCAGTCCGTTTCCTCCTTCACCCCTCAGAGCTGGCCCAAAGCACTCGGGACGTCGGATGAGCAGCTTGACCACAACACTGGCATTTTCCTCTACACTTTCACCTGAGGAAGAGAGAGGCCTGGTGTCCTTTGCACTGGAAAGCACAACCTCAAAGTTATTTGTAGCCGGCGAGCTGGGAGAACAGCATTTCATTTGCTTTGTTACCTATCAATATTATGAGGAAATATCAATGAAAGAAAGGTGATCTTCAATAAAAGGCCAGATCTACTCATTACACAACTGACCATCATGGAATAGAATCTTGCTCTCCGGTTAAGGATTTTTACCTCTGAGATGATCCCCCTATGTTGAGGCCCTCAGAGAGTATATATACCACTCAATCTGCTGTTACAAGGTCATTTACAAGTGACTTGGGGGACAAAAGAGCCTGACATCTTGCTAAGTGCCTCAGAGTTAACACTTGGCCTCCTTTCCTGAAAAGAGGTAAGAAGATAACTCAAGCTAGTGTGCCTCAGCTGGCCTGGNGGGGAATGATACCATAGCTCTTCACTTGATGGCTCGCATGGAGTCACACACATATCCCAGAACAAGCTGGCTTGGTAGGGCAGACCTCATGATATCTGAAGTCATTGATCAGGATGAAGAATCTGCTGGATCAACTATGCTAACAATAGCCCTGAGGGAAGGGACGGGGCAACGCGCTATGTTCTCTTGGCATTTCTCTTTGGAGGAGCCAAGGATGAACTGGGCAGTGCCAAAGGAAAAGCAGTGTATAGGAAAGGAGAGCTGTTGAGTCTCAGAACCAATGTTTCCATCCCAAAGCAGTGTGACAGCTTGCTTAAACAATTTACAAAGCACACCTTCTTTGTTGGGTGAAATCCTAACTTGTGTTTGAGAATGTGATCCTTGAACTAGCCTCTCAGGCATTTCTTAAAAATGTGTATTACATGAAACCTGAAGAACAATGCTTTTCTCTCAAATCATTAAGTTTTGAAGTATTAAGTTTTAAGTATTTCTTGAATGGGTGGTGAATTATATAAGAGAATGTGCACTTCGATAGGCTATGGCATTATTAATTCCTCTAAAGACGTATCTCACATTGTCATAATCTAAAACAATAGCTGTCTATTACACAGTTTTCACGGGTCTGGACTTCGGGAGTTGATTAAGCTAGATGGTCTTGGCTTGGGATTTACTTGAAGCTTCAGTGTCGGGATCGGTTTGGCTACAGTTATCTGGAGATATGTCTGCAGCTGGGGGATCAGCTTCTAAGCTCACTATATGGCTGTTGGCATGATGCCTTGGTTATTTGTTGGATAGTAGATTTGACCTTAGCTCCTTACCACATTGACCTCGTTGGAAGGCTGCTTGTGTCTCATGATATGGCCATTGATATCCACAGATTAAGAGAATAAGGCAGAAGCTGCAGTGTGCTTGTAGCAATCTGCTTATGCACGATCATTTTGTAGTACTTTATTCATTAGACATGATTCGCTAAACCTAGCTCATGCTTAAAGGAAGAAGATTTAGGCTCCATGTTCTAGAGGGAGAATGACCACATAAATTATAGACATTTAAAAGCTATCTGGACAGATTAAATTTTGTTTCATAAATTTTTTTATTTGGAATAATTAAGGCAAGAAACATAGCTCAGTATAGAGCACTTGCCTAGCTTGGTCACAGCCCTGGCCTTAATATTTAGTCACCTAAAAGTGCTACAATTAGGGCATAAGAATGGGAACACTTGTGGGATTGTAAGGATGTTTTAGAATTATGTTCATGCCATCCAGGATTTTTGATTAAGCTGAATTTAAACAGCTTATTATTTTCACAAGTTGTTAAGGAGAGTTTAGAGAATTTGAGAAGACATGCGCTGTCTAGGAGCTAGACACAGAAACATATGTCCATAATCCTGGGATTAGGAGGCTGAGTCAGGAGAATCACATGTTCAAGGCCAGCCTGGAATGCAAAGGGAGTTCCTTTCTCAAAACAACCAACTTCTGTTCAAGTCTCACCCCATAGACAACCCCCCAAAAGCATGAGCCATGCATGTACTGGCAGCACTAATTAGGCTTCCAGGTTTAGAAAAAAGAATACTGTGATAAGCAGGGAAACGTGGTGCTGGGAAGTGGTTGGAGTTTGAAGGAGAGAGAGTGTAGAGGTAAGTTTGATCAAAACACATTGTGTGCATGTTTGAAATTGTCAAATGTTAAATATAAACATATATTTCAAAGAATAGCATGCCACTTCTACCTTATATTCTTGATACGTCCCAAGTCAGTAAAAGTTCCAGAAAGAGCAGCATGCTCAGAAACAAATATACTTAGACATAGACATAACATATGGCATTACTTTTAAATATTTCTGGCCTGTAATTCTTAGCAGGTTATATAT
>LOEQ01015094.1:0-16318 GCA_001685075.1 Bramus lutescens
ATTCAAAATATATAGTGAACTCAAGAAACTAGACATCAAAATACCAAATAATTCCATTAAAAAGTGGGATACAGATATAAATAGAGAATTGCCAACAAAATGATCTTTAATGGCAGAGATATGCTTAAGCAATATTCAACATTTTTAGAAATCAGGGAAATGCCAATCAAAATGACTCTGAGATACATCCTACACCTGTAAGCATGGCCAGTTTCAAAAATGATAATGACAGACTAATAAATGCTAGTATTGGAGAGGAGGTTGAACAAGAGAAACACCCCTTTACTGAGAATGTGAGTGCAAACTTGTACAACCACTTTGGAAATCAGTATGGTGGTTTCTCAGAAAATCAGAAATCAATCTGCTTCACGACTTAAGAATACCATTCTTGGGCATATACCCAAAGGATGCTCAATAATACCCCAAGGACACTTGCTCAACTATGTTTATAGCAGCATTATTCATAATATCCAGGAACTAGAAACAACCAAGTAGACCCTCAACTGAAGAATGGCTAAAGAAAATGTGATATGTCCTCCCATCAGCAGATAAAGAAACAATGACATTGTGAAATTTCATGGGAAATTGATGGGACAAGAAAAAAAAATCACCCTGAGTGAGATAACTTGGAACCAGAAAGGCAAACAGGGTATATACTTACTCATAAGTGGATATTAGATGCAAAACAATGGACAACCAGGCTACAATCCTCAACCCCAGAGAAAATAGGTAATAAGGAGAACACTAAGAGAGATGCACAGATTTCCCTGGGAAAAACGACATAGATAAGAAGTCCTGGGTAAACTTGGGAGTGGATGAGGAAAGGGGAGGTAATAGGGGATGGAAATTTGAGGGATTAGGATGGTTGAATTGTGGGTCAACTGAGCAGAATAGTGGTGGGGGAGATATCTTAATGGAGGAGGACATTGTGGATTAGGGGAAAAAACTGGGACCAGGGAAGCTCCCAGGAATTCACAAGGGTGACTCCAGCTAAGAGTCCTAGCAATAGCAGAGAGGGTGCCTGAACTGGCCTTCCCCTGAAATCAGATTGGTGACTGCCTTAGTTGTCATCATAAAGCTTTTATCTAGCATCTGATGGAAGACATGCAGGGATCCACAGACTAGTAGTGAGCCAAGCTCCAGGAGTCCAGTTGAAGAAAGGCTGAAGGGATTATATGAGCAAGAAGGGTTGTAGATCACGATGGGAAAACCCACAACGACCGCTGACTTGAGCTGTTGGGAGCTCATGGACTCTGAACAGATAGCCAGGAAGCTGGTATGGGAATGATCTAAGCTTCTGAATCTGGTTTACAATTACGTAGTTTGGTCTTTTGTGATGCCCTTAGCAGTACGACCAGAACCTGTACCTGATGCAAAAATTGACTCTTTGGAATCAGTTCCCTAAGGTATGATTCCTTGCTCAGCCTTGGTGCAAGGGAGAGGAGCTTGGTCCTGCCTCAGTTTGATGTGCCATGATTTGCTGATTCCCATGGGAGATCTTACCTCATCTAAGGAGAGACAGAAGAGGAGTGGATGGGGGAGTAGAGGGTGGTGGAGGGAGGGAGTGGAGTGGAGAGGATGGAGGGCAAACTGTGGTTGGTATGTAAAACAAAAACTTAAAAAGAAAAGATCTGAAAATATACAGCCTCAGAATAAATGAGAAGCCTAATTAAAACAAAAAAAAACAACAAAACCCCCACTGATCTTTAGTTTAGTTTTAAACCAAAAAAGAAGAAGTAAAAGTAAAAAAGAAAGAAGAGGCCCTAAGAGAAAGCAACTGAACATGACAAAATAAAATATAATAAGATGTACAAAAAAGTATCATATTGAAGATGGCCTCAGTAATTTAAGAGAATAACAAAGAGTCCCAAGAGCAGGCTCATTAATCAGGGACCCACATGTTCTCACAATCGCAGTTTCACAAAAACACTATGCTATTAGTTACAATATATATGCAAAGACTTGGGGCAGACATATGTAGGCCCTGTTCTTGATGCTTCAAACTCTGAGAACTCATTTGTGCCTATATGTTGCTACTGTCTGACTGACAATGTCCTTTGACTTACAAAAGTTATTCAACTTTATGAAGTTCCATTTACTACTTGCTGGTATTAGTGTCTGCACTATCACTGTTCTGGTCAGAAAATCTTCCTCTGTGCCAATGTGTTCAAGGCTAATTTACGGTTTGTCTTATCACAGATTCAGTATATCTGGTTTTATGTTGAGGGCTTTCATCCACTTGTACCTTAGTTTTCTCCAAAGTGATAAGTTTGGGCATTTTGTACTCTTCGACTTGCAGATATTCAATTTAATTACATTTTCTGAAGATGCTGTCTTCTCTCCAATGATTTTCTTTCTAAAATTTCAGGTGTTTATTTGTGTGCAGATTCATGGCTGGGAATTCATATCAATTCCAATGATCAACATGTTGGTTCTTGTGCCAATACCCTGTGGATTTCATTACTATAGCTCTTTAGTACAATTTGTAATGAAGGATATTAATTGTGATACCACCTAATGTTCTTTTATAAAAGGGATTGTTTTAACTACCCTCCTGCTTGTTTGATGGATTGATTTTGTTTGTTTGTTTTGTCTTTGGTCTTCTTTTGTTGATATTGAGAATGGTCATTTAAAGGTTGGTATAGAATATTCTTGGAACTTTGATAAAGATTTTATTGAATTTGTAGATTACTTTGGTAGAATAGCCATTTTTCCTGTTAATCCTATCAATCCATGAGTATGTGAGATCTTTCTGTCTTTTGATACCTTCTTTGATTTCTTTATTGCCGGACTTGAAGTTTTTGTCAGACAAGTATTTCATTGCTTCATTAGAGTGACCCTGAGATATTTTGTACTATTTAGGTCTGTTATAAAAAGCATTCTTTCCCTGATTTTATTTCATTCAATCTTTTGCATATAGAAGGGCTATTGATATTTTATATTAATCTTATAACTACCCATTTTGCTCAAAGATTTTTATCAGATATTGAGTCACTTATCTAATACATACAATCATATCTTCTCTAAATAATGATACTTGTCTACCTTATTGATTTTCTTAAGAACTAACTCACTGTTTCATTGATTCTTTGCATTGTTCTCTTTGTTTCTATTATGTTGCTCATTCAGCAGTTTATTTCTTTTCATCGATTCCCTTTTGGTGTGATTACTTCTTTTTGTCTGAGAACTGTCAGGTGTGATGTTTATTTTATGGTATAATATGTTTGAGATTTTTTTTAATGTAGGCACTTAGGTCTTTGAACTTTTCTCTTAGAACCACTTTTATTGTGTTCCAAAAGTTTGCATATGATGTGTATTCTTTTTCATTGAATTATAGAAATTTGTTAAATTTTTCTTTATTTCTGTTTCAACCCATTTTTCATTTAGCAAACATTTGTTTAGTTTATATGAGTTTAGAAACTTTCAATTGTTTCTGTTGTTGTTGATACCTAGCTTTAATCTGTGCTGGTCTGATGGATGCAGGGAAATATTTCAATTTTTTATAGCTGTTGAAACTTGTTTTTTGGCCAAATACATGGAAAATTTTGGAGAAAGTTCTATGAAGTGAAGAATTAATATTCATTTCTTTTTCTGTGAAAGATCATTTAGCTATGTTAGGTCCATTTGGTTTATAATATCTAATAGTGCCAGTATTTCTGTTTAGTTTTTGTCAGGAACACATGTACATTGGTGAAAGGGAAGTACTTATGTAAACCACTATCAGTGTGTGTAATACATCATTTTAGCAGTAGTATTGTTTTCTTTTTTTTAATTTCTTTCTTTCTCTATTAAAAATTACCACCTCCTCTCCTCCTCCCATTTCCCTCCCACTCCCCCACTTCCTCCCCCTTCCCTTTCCAGTCCTAAGAGCAGTCAGGCTTTTCTGCCCTGTGGGAATTCCAGTGTCCTCCCCCCTCCATCAAGGTTTAGGAAGGTGAACATCCAAACAGACTAGGCTCCCACAAGGCCGGTCCATGCAGTAGAATCAAAACTCAGAGCCATTGTCCTTGGCTTCTCAGTCAGCCCTCATTGTCAGCCACATTCAGAGAGTCCAGTTTGATTTTACAAACTTGAGTGCCCTATTGTTTGGGATATAGATGCTTAGAATTGAAATATCATATTGTGGATTTTTTCTTTAGTCAGTGTTCCTCCCTAACTCTTTTGATTACTTTTGACTTGAAGCCTATATTTTAGTTATTAAAATAGCTACACACACATGCTTCTTAGAGCTCTTTGTTTGGAATATATTTTTATAAACTTTTACCATGGGTTAATGACTATCTTGATGTTGATGTATATTTCTTTGATGCAACAGAAGGACAGATTCCATTTACTCATCCATTCTGCTAGTTTGTGTCTTTTTATCAGCATTGAGGCCCTTGATATTGACTGATATAAATGACCAATGATTGGTGGTTCCTTTCATTTTGTTGTTGGTGATGGTCATACACTTGTATATTGGCCAGTTCAGCTATTATTTTCACAGGAAATGCTTGTTGTTGTTAGAAGCTGGATAACTGGAATGAGATGAGGGAAGTAAGGTTGAAGGAAGTCTTTGTGATCTCTTAGGGATGGGGTTTGAGAGGAAAGAGAAATCACAAGAGGTTTCCAACTACAGAACTGGGAGATGAAACTTGGGAATTTTCTCACAAAGAGTGGTGTGGGTCTGCCTTCAGCCTACTTGTTGCCTTGGGAACAACTATTGTTAGATTGGCAGAGAGTTTTGGTCTGGGACAAAGCGACAAGTTAGAGAAGTTAGGATAGGAATAGGTAGTTTGTGGTATCCACAGGAGATGTAAGGAGGGTTGAGGGAAGGTTGTTGCTGGTGTTCTGTTCCAGTGATAGCACTGAGACTTGGGGATGGGTCCAGGAAAATAGGTAGAGAAGAGAAAGTCTGTAGGCAGTCTACTTAGGTGTCTGGCAGGTGTGGCCTGTGGTTTAGCGGTGATTTTGTGCTGGAGTTGGGAGTGGGATACAGTAATGTATGAGGAAAGGAAGGTTACATTATAATGATTTGTTACAGCATCCACAGGAGATGTTGAGAGGGAACAGGTACAGCTGCAGCTGGTGTTCTGTTGAAGTGATCGGAACCACTGGAGGAATTGAGAGGAGAAGGCCTGCGAGTGGCCTACCTGGATTTCTGGAAGGCATGACGTGTCTGTTTCATCTCTTAACTTAAAATGAATGCCTGCCCTAAACATCAATTTTATCACTCATTTTAGCATGTCTTCCCTTATACATTATTGATAATGACTTTCAAAAAGCTCAAAACAATATTCTTCTATTTCCAAAGAGTGGCACTTCCTAAAGTGCTTTGGTTGCATACCTGTCTGTCATCTTTTTGACAATAAGAAAGTATTGTGTCAACATTAGGCATTCATCATGCAGTGTCTATAAAGACACTAGTACTGCACTTGAAACTGAAGTTTGGAATATTACCTTGAAGAGTGTATCACTTTTTAGTTTTACTTAGATGTCTGTTTTTTAATTCTATTTCAGAAGTGAAGTAATTAATGTGAGTATAAATGTTAATACTTTGAAGATAACCAAATGATAGTCATACATCACATTTGCAGCCACATGAAGAATTATGCTTAGTAACAATTAGGATCATTTGTTATTAGGAGAGAACATAGTACTCATACAACTGTCAATGACAAACTATGTTGTTCATGGAACTCTGATTTTAAAGTGGAATATGTTCCATGTAACTGAACACAATGAAATTTTTCCAATTTTTAAATCAAGATATAGTTATGTATTCTAAGTTGTCAACAAATGAGGGGCAGTTATCTTGCCTCTGCCTCCTAAGTTTTATGGTTACATTCATAGAGGGCAGAACCAAGCTTAAATTGACTCTGAAAAAAAGTTTTTTTTTTCTTTTTAAGGTACTGAATTTTCATTATGGATTTAGAATGATGCATGTCTCTCAAAGATTTGATGCTCCACTAATGACTAGCGTAAGGCAGAGTTAGAGCCATTTATGCCTTGATGGTCATCAACACTATTGCTTAGTGATGAACAAACACTACATCAACATTTATACTATTTTCTTGACATTTTATTATACCATGATTTACTCATTTTTCCCCAGGCACATTATTTAGGAAGTTAAGGTTGTTGTATAGTCAATACTGAGAACTGCGGTCTAGCACTCAAATATCAGATATGGTATGCTTTTCCATTTTTTTTCTGCTCCCACTCCTGTTATACAAGCAAAATTCCATTGCCTGGAAAACAACTCACCGCATTAAAATTATTCCTTGAGCTGAGGATAACTGAAAGTGACAAGTTGTCACTGTATACCCATGAGATATGCCTGCAAAACTTTGAGAAACATAGCAATCAATGTATAAAATCTAAAATAGGCAGAGTACAGTATAGTTTAGATTAATATTTTTTAAAAGTTATATACTTTGAAAATTAAAATTCACTATTCTTTTTAAAACTTGTATTTATTCATTTTGATGTGTATGGATGCTTTCCTTCAGTAATGTTTGTGCACTGTGTACAAGCAGTTCCTGTAGAGGACTGAAAAGGTTGTTGAGCTGCAAGAATTGAAGCTGCAAAGGTTTCTGGCTACCATGTCTGTGCTGTGAACCATACTGGGTTCCTCTGGAAGTTTATCTATCACTTCTTTTCTTAAAATCACATATTTTCAAAGATGAAGCAATATAAAGCTGCAAGATAGTAAATACAGATTTCTATTATCTTTTAAACTTGTGGTGAGTTGGTAATGCATATTGCTACAAAACAGAGCACTCATCATAAATGGAAAAACGTCATTTATTTGAGTCTGATAAAAGTGACTGGAACCCAGGAAAATGGATTCAGGTTATCCCAAAGTACATATTTCACAGTGGAAATTATGTGAACACTTATGACACCATGATAAAACATCTACATAACTTGATGCATTTACCAGATACATTGGTGAGGAGAATAAAGCATGAAATATTTAGTATGGTTTAGCTCCTATGTGATGATATTCTTAGTTCTGGACCTGGTGGATGTAAGCAGCTTGCTAAGAATACTTTCCAAACATGTGGCCTAGTGGTTAAAAGGATTATAGGTCAGACATCATAACGCATAATCAGTGGCTGTTAAGGGTTAAATGGGATGGATCTTGAACTTGACCACAATCTAAATTCCTGGCATTTTAATCAGCTAATCACTCTATAGAGTAATACTCCCATGGGGTGTTTTTGTTGTTGTTTTTTGTTTTATATGGAAGTTCAACTCATAGGGAGAACTTAAGTGTAAACATACGAATACATGTAGTAATAAATATGGATGTGCTATGTTCAATTGCAAATAACTTAAATTTTATAAGAAAAAAGTCACTGAAAAAACTTTATCCTCTCATGACTAGCGTAAATATTTTGAACTTTTAAAGCAATTGGGGATTGGCTCAGTCAATAAATTGTTGCCTTTTAAAAATGAAAACCTGAGTCCAGATTATGGGAACTCTTGTAAAATCCAGCCATGATAATGCATTCAGTAATCTTCAAATATCAACAAGATACAGGAGACACAGGAGAGTATCTTCAAATGTGAATAAGATGCAGGAGCTACAGAAGAGTATTTGAGGTTGCTGCCCATCCCACCCAGGCTATACACAAGGTAAAAATATTTTTAAAAGAGGCACACCATTATTCTGTAGTCTCCACAGGCATATGCTACATGAGCATATACATGTACCCTCATACAAACATGTAATTGCACATGTATCACACACAATCACCTGTATAATAGTAACGCTAAAGAGGTAGTTTTTAAAAATACAAATTACTTCAATTGTGCATGTTGTGATGATGAACTAAAAGATTTTAGATGCCCCAGAATTTTTCTCATTCTAATAAGATATAACTGAAAGTGCTTTTTGTGTCTTCAACATAGCCATCATAGTTCTAGTTGATCCTTGACTGTACAAAGAATTATCACACATATATCAGCTTGCAAAATTAATATTAAGACATTAATTTATCTGCACTTGAACAAATTTCAACAAAGAATTTTGGTATGTGAGTTAAAGAAAAGTTTATTTTCTAAGATCCTTCACTAATACCAAAAGCCATACAATTTTGTTCCCTAACATCCTTTACCTCTTAGTAACTAAATATCAAATCCTCATACAATTGATATTCATACTTTTACAAAAAATTAAAAAAAGAGTAAAGAAACCAAAAAATGCAATTGTCATATATTTGTAATTTTATTTTACATTAAATTTCATTGATTTTGGAAATAGATAATATAAAGAAAAAATGTAGATGCCTGATTTCTTAGTAGTCAAAAAGAAACTTTTATTTTACAAGATATCAATAGACATAATCTATGTAATAATTATAAAGAGTAAAAAAAATAAGTTTAAAGACTCCCTATGTAATGAAAGTAATGGAGAACATGTTCACACAAGACAATATAAAATAATGCACTTGAGAACATTATTTATGTGCATACTTCATTTACTGACATTTGCAAAATTGACTTTACTTTTCCTGAAGAAAATATCAATACAATATGAAAATTGGATTGGAATGCAAACAAATACATAACGATATCCACTAGCTATACAATTTGTTTATGATGCATTAAAAGTAAGAAACAAAGACAAGAGACTGCAAAATATAAACATTTGGATGTTTGAATCTCCACCATAATCTTTCATTCATAGAGAAGCTTTGGTAAAACAGTCAAGTACTGTAGAATTGTGGTTCTGTAGTCTGAGTCAACAAATTCTTCAAAATTGTAGAGAGGTGGAAAAAGGATACAGTATCTAGCATAAATGAGACAAGAAAAATTTAAGCCAAGGTCATTTGAATTTGGAAAACAAACCATCATTTATGTCAATGGACAAAAACTTAGAGTTTAGAATGCCACACATGTGCCCTTTGACCTTCCTTCTTACATGATGCATTATCAGATGAGCGCACTGCGTGGGTAAAGAGTGATGCCTCCCCAGGTGATTCTGGTGCACAATAGAAAAATATTAATCACTACAGTGCCCAAACCTGTAGCACATTAACAAAGTCTATAACTAATTCACTGTGGTAGAAAGATCAGTAACTTACCCACACATTCCCACAAATTGCTATAATTCTCAAAGTATCAGACACACTGGAAGCCTTCATTTATATTCCAACACACAAGGACACTGTAACTATTTTATTATTTTGAACTATATGTATTCAATGACATGTTTTCTGTTATTTAGTGAGAGAGATATCCTTTCTAACTGAGTCTTTAACTTGTTTTTCTGTCTCTTCGCTAGTCTTATCTCAAGAACATATTTAATTATATTAATATTGGAAAAAACATGACTCAGGTTTATTTTTCTATAAAACTTTATATTGTCCTCATTAAAATTGTTCTTTTTCTTTATTATTATTATTATTTTTAAAAATTTCCATCTCCCGCCCTCCTCCCAATTCCCTCCCCCTCCTTCCATCCCCTCCCCCTCCCTTTCCAGTTCAAAGAGAAGTCAGGGTTTCCTGCCCTGTGGGACGACCAAGGTCCTCCCTCCTCCATCCAGGTCTAGGAAGGTGAGCATCCAAACACACTAGGCTCCCACATAGCCAGTACATGAATTAAAATCAAAACCCAGATCCATTGCCCTTGGCTTCTCAGTCAGCTCTCCTTGTCAGANTCCTTCTGCTCCTCATTTGGACCTTGGGAGCTCATTCTAGTGCTCCAATGTGGGTCTCTGTCTCTATCTCCATCCAGCACTAGATGGAGGTTCTATGGTGATATGCAAGATATTCATTAGTCAAAGCACATATTCAGTATACAGGAAGAACTAAGTTTTGAAGCTTACTCTTTCTCTGCCAACTTGCTTAAACTCCTGTTTTAATGTCTGCTAATTGTGTGTAGAGCTCTAGATCTCAATGAGTTTGCGGCAATACGCTTGTGTCCTTAGTACCCAGACTAACAAATCATGAATAGATGCTGTTTAATATTCTCATAGAAACTAAATAGCAATCTATCTGAAATACACATAAAGTGTATCTATTCTTATCTATCTCTTACAGCTATGATTCTACTTTTAAGCTCATATTAAGTCTAATACCCCATTATTAAAAATATGAAAACATCACTAATTATGCTCTACATGAACTTGCATGTTTTTTTTTCTAAAGTAGCATTATTCTTGGCTAATCCTGGAAACTAAAGTATGATTTTATTTCAATTGGTCTTGGAAAAATTTTGACTTATAAGTCAAATTTTCGACTATGAGGTTAATACAAATAAAACTGCATCAGGAAATAGGCGTGGATCTTTTGATTTAAGGATGGGTCAATGTAATTTATATATGTAATGTCCCTGGAAGTCCCATCACTTTAAGAAAAAGAGACACACCTGAGAGATGGTTGATAATTCCTCAGGTAAAATTACTTTGAAGTGTCAGCACATTGGGCATATGTCTTTCAAGTGGATTATGTGATCATAATCTTTCTACTTAATATTCTCTGGATATTCATGTACTTGAAGTAGGTGGTTCTGTCCATCTGAATAGTTCTAAATGATCTACCATCTTAACAAATATCCAAGTGCATTAGAGATAAGCAATAGTGGGGTAAAATTCCAAATCTAAGAAGCAAAATTAATCTGTACCCTGGAATTTGTATCTCAGGTATTTGTATAGTAACGGAAATCTGAAAAGACATTAACTGTCATCGTCAAACCTTGATTCAGTATTTGATGATAGTTGATACATGATCAACAGCTACTCACTGAGCTGAGCTCCTGGAGTTCAGTCACACAGTGGGAGGAATGATAATATGAGCAAAGGAGGCAAGATTATGAGGCAGACACCCACAGAAACTGCTGGGAGCTCACTGCCTCCTGTCTGTTGGCATGGGAACCTGCATAGGACTGAAAAAGGTCCTCTGAATGTGAATGAAAACAGTAGGGCTTGAGCAATTTGTGGGACTATTAGCACTGGGATCAGGCATTAATCTTAGTGCATGAACTGGGTTTTTGGACCGCCTTCCCTAAGGAGGGATTACCTTTCACAGCCTGGATACGTGGGGAAGGGCTTGGTCCTGCATCAGAGTGTTATGACAGACTTATTCTACTCCTCATAGGAGGCATTACCCTCTCTGAAGAGTGGACGGGAGATTGGGGGAGTGAGAGAGTAGAGAGATCAGGAAGAGGGGAGGGAGGAAGAACCACGAATGGTATCTAAACTAAAAAAGATTATTTAAAAAAATAATAAATTATAGTAGAATTTAAAACATCATTTTAACTGAAACTCTAGCCTAAGAATATTTTATAAGCTATTTTGTTAAAGTTTTGTTTATGGTATTAATATTCATATAAAGGCAATGTAAACCATTTAAACAAATTAGTGACTTTTGATGAAGATAAGACAATGGAAGAAGAAATTTTCCTTTCAGTGCACAGAGCCTTGTAAGCATATACATATTTTTGAAAGGTTTTGGCTGTGTTTTAGAAAAAGTTCCTTGCAATTTTATGTTTTATAATCACTTTCATATTCATGCTATGTGTTTTAACATTTTTAATGTTTTCAAAGGTTGACAAAACACTATTTATTAATTAATAATTTGCAATATATTACTAGTGAACACATATTCATTTTCCTCTTCATTGGCATCAAACTGTATAAACTTTCTATTTTCAGGATTTAAAATATTATTTGACATTTTAGAATAATAATAATAGATCTATTTCTCACATGATGATATCTTTGCTTTTTACTGCATTTGCCAAATTCTCCTTCTCCTAGTCTTACTTACTCAAGAAATACACTTAGCGAAAACTTTTTTCATAATATGAATAACCATCCCACCCCACAATAGACCAGACCTTAGCTCTGGACTCCAGGAAAGACTTTCCCCTTACTCTACTCACCCCTCCCCAGAAATATTTCCTTGTACACTTTCTACCCCAAACAGAGGTCAAGCAGGTATCCTGAACCAGCTAAACTAGAGACCCTGCCAATAGCCAGAACTCCAGGCCCCAGCTTGGGCAAGAAGTCCCTGCGAGACTAGAGGCCATCCAGACCAGCAATAATATAACCCCATAGGTGCAGAACCTCTTATCAACTACAGGCAACTTAAGCCAAAAGAAAAACAGAGATGATATAAAACAAAATCAAGGAATAAGCATACACATAGAAAAAATGTACCTAGAAATTAGCACTTTGACCTGTAATCATTCCAAATCCAGATATTTAACCTTCAGTGTAAGGTCACAATCAACTGCAACCATGACAATATGTCTCCACCAGATCCTCATTACAGCAATCCCTGAATATAACAAACTGAAGAAAAATATAGCTTAATACCAACTTGATGAAGATGGTAGAGGTCCTTCAAGAGGAAATGAATAAATGACTTAAAGAAATTAAGGAAAAGACATGAAAAATATAATAAAACTATATATCCCTTTAGCATGTTATGAAAGCCAAGGCAAAACAAATGAAATTCTGAANAGCAATCCCTGAATATAACAAACTGAAGAAAAATATAGCTTAATACCAACTTGAGGAAGATAGTAGAGGTCCTTCAAGAGGAAATGAATAAATGACTTAAAGAAATTAAGGAGAAGACATGAAAAATATAATAAAACAATATATCCCTTTAGCATGTTATGAAAGCCAAGGCAAAACAAATGAAATTCTGAAGGAAACTAGTAAAACTGTTCAGGACCTGAAAACGGAAGTAGAAGCTATAAAGAAAACACAATCTGAGGGAATTCTGAAAATGAAAAAATTTGGATAAGTAACCAAGAACTACAGATGCAAGCATTACCAGTAGAATGTAAGATATAGAAGAGAGAACCTCAGGCACTGGAGATACTGTAGAATAAATACATGTGTCTGTCATATAAAATTCTAAATCTTGAAATTTCCTGACACAAAAAACATCCAGGAACATGATGAATGAAAGGAATAGTAGAAGGAAAAGATTCCAAGTTCAAAGGCTCAGAAAATATTTTTAAAACAAAATCAGTGAGAAAAATTATCCTAATCTAAAGAGGACATGCCTATAATGGTACAAGAAGCTTACAGTTTACAAAATAGATTGGACCAGAAAAAAAGTTTTCTCACTATAGCATAATTAAAACACTAAAGACACAAAATAAAGAATATTAAAGCCTGCAAGAAAAAAATGGCTAAGTAACATATAAAAGCAAAACAGTTAGATTTATATCTGGCTTATCTATGGAGAATCTGAAAGTCAGAAGTGCCTAGACAGATATGCTATAGGCTATAAGATATCACAGATGCCAGTTATAATACCCCAGACTATAACACCCAGTAAAACTTTCAATCACAATAGAAGGAGAAAACAAGATATTCTGTGATAATCTCAATTCCAGACATGCAGAAGATACTAAAAGGAAACTCCAACCCAAGGTGGTTAACTATATCCAAGAACATGCAAGCAATAAATAATCTCACACCAGCATAATACAAAGAAGGAACACACAAACATATGTAAGCACACCCTCTCTACTGCCAACAACAGTGGCAACAAAATACAAAATTTATCAATTATGAGTCATTTATATCTTTCAATATCTATGGATTCAATTCAACCCCAAAAAGAAACAGACTAACAGGAATATATTTGAGAAAAAGTTACAACCTTCTTTTGCATACAAGAAACACACCTCAATATCAAAGATAGTTATTTCCTTACAGTAAAAGGTTGGAAAATATTTCCAAATAAATGTTTCCGAGAAGCAAGTTAGTGTACCAATTCTAATATCTAACAAAATAGATTTCAAACCAAAGTTAATCAAAAAAGATGAGGAAGGACAATTCATACTCATCAAAAAAAAATCCGTCAAGATACACTTCAGTTCTCAACAATTATGCCCCAAATGAAAATGCACTCACATTTCTTAAAGTAAAAGAGCACAACTCATATTTCAGTAACACTCACAAATCTGCTGTGACACATTGGCAGTGGGAGACATCAGTACCTAAATCTTATCAATTGGCATGTCACTCAGACAAAAGCTAAATGAAATCTAATGTTGTGAAAGACATTATGAATCAAAAGGACCTAAAAGATATATATGGAACACTTCATCCAAACTTAAAAGAATACACCTTCTTCTCAGGACCTCACAGAAACATTCACCAAAATGAACAACATATTTGGTCTCACAACAAGTATAAACAGATATAAGAAAGATGAAATAGCCACTAAAATCTATCAGAGCAACACGGATTATGCCTGAATTTCAACAATAACAAAACCAACAGAAAGCATACAAACTAATGGAAATTGAACAACTCTATATTGAATCAGTACTGAGCCAAGAAAGAAATAAAGGAAAAAGTTAAAGATTTGAATTCAATGAACATGAATACAAATAATACCCAAACTTATGGGATATGATGAAAGCTATGTTAAGATAAAATCTTATACCACTAAGCACCTTATAGTTCATGATCCTTAAGAAGCTAAATAGCAAGGTGAACCTTAAGAAAAACATACATAGATCCACCAGGAAAGGAGAAATAGACAAGATTGCCTGACAAAATTGGGAGCATAGTGGTGGGGGGAGAAGGGAGGTCAGAAAGTTATTAGGAGGGGAAAAAAGAGAGGGGAGCAAGAGAGTTTGAGGGAATGATATGGTCAATATGGAGTAAGAACAGAGATGAGAAAAAGGAAAGGGATATTTTCATTGAAGACACCATTATGTGGCTAGCAAGAAACCTGGCACTAGAGAAATTCCCAGGAATCCACAAGGTTGATTCCAGCTTAAGACCCTAAGCAACACAGGAGAGAGTGCTAGAATTGGCCTTGCCCTGTAGTCATATTGATGAATATCCTCAATGTCACCATAGAACCTTCATTCAGCAACAGTTGGAAACAGAAGCAGAAACCCACAGCACAGCACTGGACTAAGCTCCCAAAGTCCAGTTTAAAAGTGGAAAGAGTGAGATTACAAGCAAAAAGATCGAGACCGTGATGGGAACAAAAACCTGAGCTAATGGGAGCTCAGCAACTCAAACAGGACAGACAAGCAACCAGCATAGGTCCAAACTAGAACCTCTGAAAGCAGGTGACAAGTTGAAAGGCTGGGACAAACTGCAGGGCCACTGGCACTTGGCACCAACATTTATACCTTCTGGTTGTACTGGCTTTTTGGGAATCTATTTTGTTTAGATGAATACCATGCTCAGCCTAAATGTAGTAGGAAGGGCCTTGGTCCTTCGCCAAAAGCAATGTGCCTTTGAGGAATGGATGTGGGGTGCAGTGGGGGGATAGATGGGGGAATGGGAGGAGGGAAAAGAATGTGAGCTGGATTTGCTATGCAAAATGAAAAAAGGATAATTTCCTTTCTTTTTTTTTTTAAAAAAAAGAATTTGGAGAAATCTCAGACTAGCAAATTAATAGCATGCCTGAAAGTTCTAGAGCAAAAAGAAGCAAATGCACCCAAAAGAAGTAGACAGCAATAAATTATCAAAATTAGGACTAACATCCATAAAATAGAAACTAAAAGAACAATACACAGAATCAATTAAGCAAAGAGCTGGTTCTTTGAGAATATAAACAAGAAATAAAAACCCTTGTACAAACTAACCAAAGACAGAGAAAGGACATCAAACTCAACAAAATCAGAAATAGAAAGGGAGACATAACAACAAGAACTCAGGAAAGGCAGTGAGTCATTACATCACACTTTAAAAACTTGTACTCCAGAAAATTTAAAAATCTAAAAGAAATGAACAATTTTTTTTTCTGGTAGATACCTCTTACACCAAGGAATAGACAGTATTTGCACAGAATTCTACCTGAAGAAATAAAGAAAATATGCTACATTTAGACAATTGTTATTTCTCAGTTGTTGAATAAAATGACATTATGCAATTTGTAGGCAAATAAATAGAACTAGAAAAATCATCTAGAGGGAAGTAACACAGATCTACAATGGTAAACATGATATGTACTCACTTATAAGTGAATATTAGATGTAAAAAAAGGATAACTATGATACAATCCACAGACCCAAAGAAGCTAAGTAACAAGGAGGAACAAGGGTAGACACATGACTTTCCCTGCGAAAGGTTAATGGACTAGATTTTTTGGGTAGACTGTGGGGGTATATGTGGATGGTAACAGAAGGGATCAGGTGGGATCAGGAAGAAAGGAGAGAGTACTGGAAAGGACAAGTAGTAAAGGGTGGCATTTCATGCTATGGCAGAAACCTACTGCAGTAGAAACTTCTATGATCTATGATCCTAGCTAAGACTCCTAGCAATGAGGGTTAGAGTGCCTGAACTGGCTGTCTCTTATAAATAGGCAAGAATTCCATTTGAGGAAGAGGGACC
>LOEQ01015096.1:0-16317 GCA_001685075.1 Bramus lutescens
CAGAAAAGGTATTGGCATTGGAGATACAGGACCATGAGCTAGTTAGTTTAAATCTCAATTTCTTGCTTGAGCTAGCTATTTATGCTTAACTTGTATCTTGTGGCCACCTTATGGAAGTTVMTTCCCTGTGYCATGATTTTACTAAGGACAGGCTGCTATGTTTTGCATGTTGGCTTTCAAAACTTGTGTTTGAAGAGTGATTGCCAATACAATGGAGTTGGGTGTAGGTCTTTTCTCCCTATGTGGATAAATTAAGACCATTATCATTAGCAAATCAGATATCCTGAAAGCAAGATTGTTATAACTTCAATCAGTCTTCAAGCTCTGCCTCTCCCTTCCTATCTCACCCTTGCCCTTCTCTCTGCTGTTTTGTGATCCTGAGGACTCAGGCTTTCTTGAGATGTTTGCTTATGCCCTTTGACTTCCTAGGGCTGTCACAGCAACACAGAATGGACTGAGAGACCAGCTCTGATGAGAGACTGTTTTCTTTCACAGAAAATGCCAGCTACAAAAATCAGTCCAGTAAGATTCAAAATTGTAAACAAATTTTTCTGGCTTGTATCAGACCAATTAAGTCAGGATGTCTGCTCCCAGGCTAGACCTAGGTCCACACGTTTGACAAGTGATCCTTAACTCTGTCAACTTCTTGGTGTAATTGAGCCTCTAAATGTTTGCTAAGGCTAGTTAGGTCACCCAGAAAGTCAACGGTCGCTCATTCTCTGCTTTCCTAATGGATCTCTGTGACAGTCACTATCAGTACCTTCCTTTCATTTTTATCCCATTCTGTATGCAGCCTGGTTCCTTGTTTAGGTGTTTGAGCTTCTTTTTGTAAGTAGAATACATTATGAATAAGCCACAGGTGAAATCTCAGGAGCGTTCCTTCTGGGAGGTGGCGTTCTACTCTAAGCAAAGTTAACAACAGTAAATAAAGGTTATTTTTGGCAAAAGAGCAAAAATTAGAAAGAAAAAGGTCCTGAGTTAACTGCTGCAGAAGCCATTTACTGTGTTTGCATAACTGCTTTGTGAACGGCAATGAAGGCTTATGTTGCTTTGCTGTGCAGCTCAGTGTGTGTGTTTTGAGTTGTATAAGTCCTTCCACTTTTGCTGGCTTTCTTAACCAGCCAGGCCCCTTCCACTTGAATACTTATTCTTTCAGCATTTTATTCCCAGCTGCTGTGATTCCCAGTCTTACACCAAACCACAGTAGGAAAAAATGTCCCAAAACATCTGTGACAATCTGCATAACCTCTAACAATAGAAACCATGGTTTCTTGGGGAGTAAAAACTGCACAAAGTCACCAAACTTTCAAGGATGCCACACGTAATCTAAATAATCTCAAAGCAATCTACTTGGAATTAATTATACTTCTTTGGAGGAAGCTGCAATGATGCTTGCTTGTATTTAATTGCCTCTCCTTAGTATTTTTTTTTATTGTACTTGCTTCTGACCTTGTTCCTAATCGAAAGGTCTCTTGTAATATTTGATTTAGCTTTTCAGATTAACCTAGGGGACTGATTAGTCTTGGGTTCATACAAAATGAGTCAAGCCAGTCCTGATACTGTGTATGTCAGGAGTGATGTCATTTTCTAGAAACCATCACTTTTCTTGAGCAGAATGCATGAGGTGTAAATGAACCAGTCTGTTTTGTTATGCCTCATCCACACAGAACTATTTCTTGTATTGCATTTAATGGTCAACATGGCAGACACTTAAGAAATGATTCCTTCTCCACCATGCCATTTGCAACAGAGCAATACCCACCTAATGGTTAGATGTTGGCCCACATCCCTTTCTTCCACAGCAATAACAGAATTATTTATACTTAGTTAGAAATGCCACATTTACATATCACTCCTAGAAGGTATTTTGTTTGTTTTCTCTAAAGTTACTGGATGAAGCTTAAGGCTAGGTGTTTCTTCTGATTGCTGGGAAAATCATACCCTGGGTCTTGAATTTGAAGAGTCTTGCTGATGTGGAGAGATGAGGACAGCACATTTAATAATAACATTTTTCTCATATCTTGTGCTTTATAGTCAGGATGGAATTGCAATATTTCTGACTATTTGAACTTTGCAAATGCTCTTCTTTTTCCTGGTGTGTCTACCCAGGTAATTTCTTTGCCTTTCTTTTTTAATATTTTAATGATTTATTTATCGTTAAAGCATATGTGCTTTTGGCCTTTGTGTATATGTGTGCATCATGTGGATGCCCTGGTACAAGGATAGGTCAGAAAAGGATACATCAGGACTGGAGTTACAGATGGTTGTGAGGCTCCATGTGGGTTCTGGGAATTAAACTCCTCTGTAAGAGCAACACGTGCCCTCAACTGCTGAGCCAACACTCTAACTCTCTTCTTTAGTAGAACGATTTTGCTGGCTCATCCTCCTGTTCAACAATCAGAAGTTGAAATTTTCTTAGTAATGAGATTCTCTAAATTATAAGCACAGTGTCAAACTCATTTCAAAAGTGTAATACTGTTGGTTAAATTAATAAACAGATATCAGTTTTGAAAAAGACAGTTACTAAAGAACTACAATTTCCTATTTTCAGGAAAGAATATTATAGTTTGTTAATTTCCTTTAAAGGTCATTGTTAAGAAAAAAGAAATAATAGCAACAGCGACAAGAAGAAGTGGGACAGTGAGCTAGGAATAATTGGAAATGAAAATGATCAAGAGAGAGACCATGTGCTCAGTTTAGTATATGATAGAATTTTTTGCTTTTAAAAAGTAAAAACCTCCTTTTGAAAGTGAAATTTTAAGCATATATCTTAGACTAGTCACCACCCTAAAAAAGGAAGAAATGCATTTTTTTGTTGCTATGTAAATTTGGTACAAATTTAGTGACTTAATAGTTATTTAGTATAGGATGCTGAGATGGAAGAAATGTGCATCTGGGATCAGCCTGGGCTCTGTGGGTTTGCCTGTGGTACTCAGTGCTATATACATCTCTGAGTGCCAAGTCACCGTGATTATTCATATCTAAGCCCACACCCATGACTAAATCAGCAATTAAAGAGCACCACCTGCATCCACTTAGAACCTCAAATTTCTTTATTATAAAAATGTCCTGAATCACATGAAAGCTGTCTGATGAACAAAGTCTTATCTATACTGACCAGTTAATGTCCATGTTACCTGTCGTCCTGCTCAGGGTAGTTTTCTGCTCTTGCACACTTCTAGGGCACAATAATGACATCCTTCCTGGCGTTGTTATTAGTCCTAGTCCACTCATTCATAAAATTTGTTGGGAAAGGAAACCTGTATCCTCAGGTTGGTGGTGGCTCACTTGAATGTGCTCCTTTCATTCTCAAATGTTCCTTGTGCTTTTTGAGTTCTATTCAAATTAGTCTTAGGATCCCACTATTGCAAGAAATCCATGGATTCTTGGGAAGAAAGCTTATTCAACCACATACAAATACAGTGGGAAGCTACGCCATTGCCTTTTCATCCACTGTGAAAGGATGGAGAAAGCTCTGAACCAGGTCACGAAGCGACATGTCAAGAAGCCTTCCATGTCCAAACCTTCCATGTTCAAGTCATGTTCTCATGGAAGCCTTCCTTGAGAGCCTGTGACACCTCGACCTCATTTCTTATCTGGTCATGTAGAAAAAAACACACCCATGGCAAGTCACTTCCAAACGTCATTGGTTAAAAGGATAGAGCTCCCACAACATCCCACACATACAATAACCTTTTGGGGCACTCCCCTTTTAGAGAAGGCATGGCACTCTTCACAAAGAGCTTAGCTTACTGGTTCCCTGTAACAGTGCAAAACCTTATCTACATAACCTGCAAATGCCTCTTAGACTGGCTGCTAGTGTAGTAAAGGGAGAAATGAATTTTTCATTGCTATGTAAATTTGTCACAGGTTTAATGACTTTACATAATTATTTTTTATGTGACAATATCTGGAGGTCAGAAATTTTGACAAGGTTTAGCTCAGTTTCCCTTTTAGAGTCTCATTTAGCTATGCTTGGCATGCGACTTCATACAAGCTAAAGTCATCTCAGAAGAGGAAGAACTCCAATTGAGAAAGTGCTTCTAGCAGACTGGCTTGTACGCAAGCTGGTGGGGGGCATTTTCTCAATTAATGTTTGATGTAGGAGATCCCAACTCATTGTGATGGTTTCTACCCTGGTCCTGGATGGTATACGAAAGCAGACTGAGCAAGCCCCTAAGCAGGGTTTCTTAATGGCCTTATCTTCAGCTCCTGAGAGGACTTCTCCTAGTGGTAGACTGTAACCTGGGACTTGTAAGATGAACCAAACCCTTTCCTTCCTCTAACTTGCTTTTGGTCAGTGTTTTATTACAGCAACAGAAGGCCAATATAAGATAATAGTGAAAATCAAGTTTTGGGCTGTAACTACAATCTCACCTTGGGCATAAGATTGCATTATAGTTTTTTTTTAAATCACCTTTATACATTTATACTGAGGGAACACACATGTGGCATGGAGTCTATGTGGAGGTCAGACAATGATTTCTCTGAGGCAGTTGTCTTTTTCTACCTGGTGGATCCCAGAGACCGAACTCATATTGAATTTAGATCAAACTTAGGTTGTAAGGATTGATGGCAAGTGCATTTACCTGATGAACCATCTCACGAGCCCAGGGTTTTATTTGTATCTCATTAGACTGTTAGGAGTGTTCAGTTCCATGGGGCTATAAGGGTGGCATTCCCTGATTTTGATAGCTATCATTTGGAGGTCATTGTTATCTACTTGGGGATGCTGACAGGTTTATGATAGGTCTTCCTCCACAATGTGCTAGTTGGCACTTTCAAGGTCAGCACGGGATATAGTGCTTCTAGTGTAAATGTCTATTCTATGTGTTTTCCGCATCTAGATACAAATGTAAATAATTTATGTTAACTTGAAGGACTCTTGATATTAGAGCAAGCATTTTTTATATGGCCTTTCTCATTAATTTAATGTTAGCTGGTGAGTAAGCTCAATTACATTTGTGGAATCTCTTTTTCTATGTAAGGTTGACGTAATTATAGCTGCAACATATTCCCCAAATCAAATGGAGAACCTCTAACAAGAGCTTCATATTAATGTCAAGAAAAAATAGGCATACCAGGGCCACCTTAGAATTGCCTTACCTTGGGGAAGTTTGGGATATTTAAATTAGTCCTTGAAGAGTCAATTTCTGGCTAATGTGAATAGCAATATGACCCAATGACCCAATGTGAACTGAGCCCTTTTCTTCTGCCCTGTGTGAAAAACAGGACAGCTGCTAGACGGAGAGATGAGAGGGTAACACCAGAACCTGGTAACAACCAGGTCAGCACTATGGCTCAGCTGCACCACAGAGTCCCTCTCCCTGTGACCTCCTGAAGGCTGTGGAGCATTGTCTCCTCTACTGCTTCCATTTAGCAGGAGTTAGTGAGAAGAAAGGCGTGGCGGGCCCAGGGATTTTGATGGATTCTATCTTGACATTCCATTGCCAACCTAATTGGAAGTCCATATTATTGAAAGTTATGAAAAACAGTCCAACGGATCATCTTCTCTATTAAAAATCAAGTTCTTTCTGTGCTCAGAATCAGCCTCATTCACGGTGTTGCTTTCTTGTTTCCCTGTATAGTCATGGAGAAGGAAGTTAGAGTAGTTAGGCACATGGATAGTTGAGGGGGGCATCAATCTGTCAGCCAAAACGTAATCTAAAGAGCTTATCAGCTCCACTTGATGGAGAATGTGTAGAGAGAACAAGAAGGCAGCGAGACAGGGAAATGGCTCAACCTCCTGGCATTATCTTCATGCCTTTCAAGAAGCTGGCTAACTCACCTAGCATTTGTTCAGCTGATCTGTGCTGTCCAGAAATCACCATCTTCCCCACTTCGAGACAAAAGGCATCTCCCCATATCATGTTTTTTTCTGACAGCCTCCTGTCAGGCACTTGCGAAGCTCATCAGGCCCACCGACAGGAGCCCTTGACAGAACAAGGGTGACATTTCAAAGAAAGGATGATGATAGGGTGCCTACCAGCGCGCTATGGAAAAACACTCCTTTGAAAGGTACAGAGGAAATTTCAGAGCATCAGCCTGATATTTCACCATGTAGTGCTATGCACCAAGTTCTTTCATGTAGCTCGACATGAGTCAAATTATGTAGAAGTTGCAAATGCCAAGTCACTGAAAGATGAATTTAAAATTCTTACTTTACAGTCTCAAATTAGTGTGGACACTTCCCATCAAGAAGGGCATTTGTTTCACTTGAATTCTTGGCACAAATATTGCTCTTTTATGAACAAATTGCTCCTGCAAAAGTGATGTTCCCCACAGGTAGGAGAAAGGATTGCTTCTACATTTCCAGTAACTAAATGAATATGTATTCTTGATAGGCACTTTAGAAATTCCTTCCTTGCAGGGTGCAAGAAACTATAGTTACCACTATTTGAAATACTAAGCCTTAAGTACCAAGAAATAGCTTGCCCTTTCTGTAATGCAGACTTGAGCAGCAGAGTCAGATGCTGTTCATTTCTAGATTGCCAGTTTGGGAAGAATTCAATAGTGTGACTGAACATGATGAGGGCAGAACAAATCCCCTTGGCCGTTTGCTTTACCCTGGAGTGTAACTTTTGCAGATAGGCTCCTGCATGGTGTTGGCGCCATCATACAGCAGGCTCCTGGTGGCACGATTATTATTATACCTACTTCCTACATTAGTGGATTCATATGTACAGGAAAATGAAGGGACCGTACACCGTACATTTCCTTTCAAAAGACAGGGTGGAAGTTTGGAGTTCTATCCCAGGGCCAAACCGACCATCTTTGGAATTTTTGTAGCTTGCTTGAGATTCAGTTCTTAGGCCAGCAAAATGGAGAAAGAAGAATGAACCCATGTGTTCTAGAATATAATTCTTTTCTTTTAGGGTTTTTGCTTCATAGCTATTGCTATGCCTGAAGCCCTAGTGAATCAGGACTCATGTGCTCCTACAATAGTCAGTCTTCTTTTCTTCACTCCAAACATGAGGGCCTTCTCGATGTGTTTCAGGGTGGCCTAGCATAAACTTCTCTCTGGGATTCCACTTTTGCTATTCCTTTCCCCTGGAAGGGTCTTTTTATTCCTTCTTCTTTGAGAGTCCCTAACTATTGTCCCTTTCTCTTATAGGACTCCTCTCTGGTTCTTTATTTTTCAAGGTAGGATGTATATATTTAGCATATTAAATATTGTACCTTTAAGGAATATGTGTATAGGGCTTGAGGGATGGCTCAGCCATTAAAGGCTAGATTCATAATTAAAAATATAAAAATGTATGTATATATGCACACATTTGTTTTATGCTCTGTCTCAGATGAAGGCTAATGCCTGATACCTAATAGCTGTGGGACAAATACGTTAAATGGACATGTTAAGCATGTTCAATATTTTTATGAACTTAAAGAGTTGCTTTTTATCATATAAGGGTTTAGAAATAGAAAATTTCAGTCTTTTTTTATACAGGAGGAAAATGGGGTTTAAAAATGTTGGTTGTTCACAGCTAATGTGTGGTCAGCTAGAGCATGTCTACCATTTCATGAATCCAATTTCATCCACTTGACATTATGTTGTTTTGCCTCGCCCGTTCTCAAAAGGTCTAGGGGATAATTTCAATTTTGCTTTGAGGCCTACAAAGTTCAAAAACTCATCAAAGTACTTCCACACACATTACGTCTCTGTTTGCTTCTTTCTCCCTTCGATTTCTCTCTCTTCTTATTCTCCCCCCTTGTTTTTGTTTGTTTGTTTCTTTTAATAAGAACACAAGCCTGAGCTGCTTGTTGGAATTCATTTACGTTTTTTCTACCTTGATTTCAACGGCCATTAAGTAAAGTGTATCCCTCATCATGTCCTTTAAGTCATTAGTAGGAGAAACCTAGAGTATTATCTGACATGATAAGGGAAAGAGTGTGGACATGAGATGAGGCGGAACTATTGGCTAATTCAGTTTGCCTCTTATTTTCTGTTTCCCTTACCAGTCTAAGTTGTCATCCTCAATTTCTACCTCCATCTTTGTTGTATCTGGTCTCTCCTCCAAGTCTCAAAGAGACTAAGGACATTCCTTGGTATGTGACATCGCCAAGACAAGGAGTCAGGTCAGCCTTTCTGTAACCTTAGATCTGAGTTCACTATTGCCATTGCCTTGTGTCCTTCTTCATGCTGATGTCTCATGCAAGCATTGGGTTTAGCTCTGGGATGTGCCCGAGGAATAGTCAACACCTATTATCATCATATTAATTTGTAACTATTTGTAACCTAGCAAATGAAGGGCAGAGTCAGACATACTAGGAAACTGAAGTTGCAAGTAAATATATCCCTGGCCTCCATATGCTTATGGCCATACCAAAATGCAAGTTCCACTTAGTCCAACTTTAAGAGTCCCCACAACCTTTAACAGACTCAACACTGTTCTAAAGTCCAGTCTTTTTTGAATTTTAAGGCAATCTACTAACTGTTAATCATCATATACTTCTAGCACACAATGACTCAAAATATTCATTCTCTTTCTAAAAGGGAGGAATGTGGGTATAGTGAAGAAATAATTGACCAAAGGAAATCTAAAACCTAGCATGACAAATAATAGATCTTGTCGCTTTGATGTCCCTTGTCTGGGACTTTACTTTCGAGGGGTTTAGATGACTCAGCCACTTTACCTTTGTTGCCTATAACACATATCTCTCTCCTAATCTGGTTCCACTACCTGTATGCAGTTCTCCTTGGCATATGGCTCATGGATCTAGTATCACCACTGTCCTATGATCTGTGTGTAACCTATGCTTCACTTTCATAGCTCACATGGTAGCATTTCATGGCTTTCTAAAAATAACTCCAACACTACCACACAGTGCCTGGCTGCCTCAAGTATCAGAAACCAAGGAAAAAGAAAAGACGATGCCCTCACGCTTATGTTTCATACCTCCAGAGCCAGTACTGTCTGCATAACATGCCCAAGTTTGTCTGTTAGGTGGGATGCATTATCTTCCCCCTTTTACCCCATTATTAGGAGCTTTCCTATGTTAAAGAATTTGTTTTCTAGGAGCAAGCAGCACATTAGGTGTAGCTGACTTTTTCTTTGGGCCACCAACCAGCTCCCCAATAAAGACACAGAGACTTATTAATTATGTGTGCTTGGCCTTAGCTTAGGTATGTCCTAATAGTTCTTTTAACTTAAATTAACCTGTTTCTACTCATCTACATTTTGCCTTGAGGACTTTTTACCTTTCTTTCATTCTGTATGTCCTACCTCCATGTCTGTCTGTCTGGCCCCTGGTGTCTCTCCTCCTCCCCCAGCCTAAATTCCCACTTACTCTTCCTGCTCGGAAGTCTCACCTATACCTTCTCATTTGCTATTGGCCATTCAGCTTTTTATTAGACCAACCAGATGCCTTAGGCAGGGAAGGTAAAAACAGCAACACATCCTTATATAATGAAACAAATGCAACATATATTTACATAGTAAAATATTCTGCAACAATTAGGCTTCATTCTTTCACAAGCAGGATGCTTAGCTGGGAGGGGACTTTTCTAAAGGTCACCTTTTCCAATATCCCAGTGAAAAGCTGGATATTTCTCCTTAATGTCACCAAGGTCCTTAAAAATCACAGCCTCTATGTCAGGACATGCCTTGGCTGTCACTTTAAGTTTCCTAGTGTTTTTTTCCTCTCCAGATTGTGTCTTTTGTATTTCATTCAATTCAATTTGCTTTGCTTCATTTCATCTGCATAAGAGTTGTCAATAGTAACCCCACCACAGAGTCAATCTTATGCAGTCCAATGTTTCTTTATTCTCTCATCAAAAACGTATGTTCATTACCTTTTAATTTAATTGTGAGATGATTCTCAGGACACTGAGGGATAACAGGCAGATTCTTTGACAAAATAACATGTGAATAGCTTTTATCCCAAAAGCTGATACATCCTTTGCATTTCTCTAATAATCAGTCAGACATGGGCCTCCGCAGTTCACATTACTTTCAACACTACTGTCTTCTAGGTGCCCACTATGGCCAATTAAGCTTGGTTTGCAGTGCCCATCTGCATTTCTAATCCAAAGTTCTAAAGTCTTCCACATTCCACCCAAAACAAAAACAAATAAACCAACAATAACAACAAGAACAAAAACCATACATAGGTCTAATCTACGCAGAAAGTAGAAAAAGACAAGCTCTCCTGAGTAAATTGGGAGCATGGGAACCTTGGGAGAGGGTTGAAGGGGAGGGGAAGGCAGGGAGGGGAGCAGAGAAAAATGTAGAGCTCCACAAAAAATCAAAAAAAAAAACCCCAATGTGTTCATGTTCTTTGTAGAAATGTTACAAATCTGTTAGAATCTTTCTGTTGCTATGATAAAATGTCCAGACCAAAGGGAATGTCATAAAGTGGTAGTATAGCTAAACTTAGAATTCTAGAGGGAGAGTTCATAATGGCTGCTGAGACATGGCAGCAGACACAGCACGAAGTTCAGAGGTTATGTCTTGGCCACACAAAGAAGGCTGAGAGAGTGAACTAGAATCTGGAAGACAAAGTTGGAAGGTCTCTAAGCCTGTCCCCAGTGGTTTATTTCCTACAGCAAGATTTCATATCCTAAAAATTCCAAAATATTTCCAAACATTACCACCAAGTGGGGATCAAATTTTCAAATAATGAGACTATGGGGACAATTCTCATCTAAATCACAACAGACATCACGCTCAGCAGTTTTTATAAATTTGGATTTTTCCTACATTGCATATGTTTGAAGTTAGGATCACACACATTATCTCATAAGTATACTTTCAGTTTAAAACCTCATGTTTACAGAGCAAGACCAGGGAGAAGTGAATGTCTAATTAAAATACGTGGGTAGGAAAACACGAGTTTCACAGGAGTGAGGAATAACTTTCAGTACTCTATCAAAGGATGTGCTCAAGTTTGGTACTGATCAAAACACACAAAAAAAGTTCCTAGAAGTTGGATTTGAAATTTAAACGACACATAACTAGAATATCATTGAAGCAAACAGTAGAACATGAGATGAAGCTAGAATTGGCCATGAAATATAGTTCCATTTATGAATTAAAATAGTTTATTGAATTAATGGTTCCAGAATGTGAAGGCAAACAGCCCACCACAGAACATGGCTAAAGAAATGAGGAATCAAGGTCCTGATTCTTTTTTTTTTCTACATGTTCTTTCAGTCTTCGTTAACATCTTTATACCTTTTCCCTTTTTTCCTTTTCTTTCTGTGGTTCAGCTCTGGGAGATTTTCTTTCTGAGGGTTGGTCATTTTTTGACTACTGATTGACACTTTTAAGCTAGAACAATTTTGACCAAAGAGAGGAATTAAAGATGGTCTGTCTTATGATCTTGATAAAGATTGTTTAGTAGAGATAAACGTGGCAAATTCCTGTATATACTGAAGAGATTAGCATTTATGTGTCCAAATCGAATTCTAGACAAGATTCAAGTATTGGTCTCATGGAGAAATCATTTGGACACAGATATTTAACCTTCCAGCATAAAAGTAGTTCCTTTTAGTTTCAGATGGAAAGGAAGTGTCATGAAAGAGCATCCCAGAAAGTGGGTGAAGACATCGAGCACACTTGTTTCGATTTACAAGGCCTGACTGGCCTTTTTGTAGGAAACCTGGCAATTGACATTCTCTTGTATTTATTGCAATAAAGATCCTTCACTCAACTTTGCTAAAGACCAGGAGCTTCCAAGCATACTCTGTACTTTCCTGCCTGTGACTAATTTTTGATACTCTCTTTCCCTAAAATGGCTTTTGTACACAACATCAAATATTGAAAGTTTTTTCATAACATTAAATAGAGTTCAAATACCATCTTTTACAAACAGCTTAGTCTATTTCCCCTAATATAAAGAAGATGTTAGCATTTCCCCCCTCTAAATTCTTGTGTTTACTAGTGTCTCTTTATGTCCCATGTGTATACATTATGAAATAGAATTTATAAATTGCAAATGTATTTTCATGTACTATGAAGATTTGCAAGATTGTAACTATGAAAGACCAGCTATATTTTGATCTTAGCATTTAGTGATAAGCCCACCCTTCTTTGATGTTCCTATAATTCAAAGCCCATCAATCTGTGTTGAGGTCCTTTCTACCATAGTGGTTCTCATCACCTCCATATGAAGCTTGATTCTTTGGTGTGGATTTGGGATGTCTGACATTAGTGAGCCAGGAACAACTGTCTTCTGTGGCATCAGAGCTGCATCAAGGCTTTTGTTTTGGATGATTTTTTTAAGTCCTATTTTAACAATAGGACAGTGATGGACCACAAAAGGATTTTGTTCATTGACAACGGAGGGAGAAAATGTGCTATAATTACAAGGAGCTCCAGGGAAAATTCGATAGCAGAAATGGTGTTTCAAGCGATTAAAGGATTTTTTAAAATCATCTTTCCTTTTTCAGGATTTGGAACAGCTTAAGTGCATTGAGCAGGTTTTTATGAGGAGTTTCTTTTGGGGATGACTGTTGGGGCTATAGTCCCAAATGTTATTTTTAGCTGTGTCTCTAGCTCTGTGTTCTCACTGACCCTTTGTCCTAACACCTACCATCTTTTGTGGTAATTGCTTGTTGAGTGTGTATCTTCAGTGCCAAACTGTGAACCCAGAGCAGTCAGTAATCAAGGCTGTCTTGTCAATCACTTTATTCCCAAGGCTAGCAATTATCTGCAGATTGGATAAATGGCTATGTATGGTAACAGTTTGGGGAGGGTTAGCTGGTGTTTGGGGAACTCGTGTGTTCTTTTCAAATGAATGCTTAACAAGAAACGTGATCTCCAAGTAAGATTTTTTTTTATCAGAACTAGTCTTCCTTTTCTGTTAGATGGACAGTATAAAGTGCTACCCTTTAAAATTCTGTTTATTACATCTGTTGATGTATTAGAGTAAACATCGATATGAAATGATGTCCAGCACTAAAAGTAACAGCAGCTGGAAGAGAGGGAAGGGAAAGCTGAAACTATATAGGCATTCAGTTGGATGTTTATTAATTAACACTTTTTTTCTAATAGCCTCAAAAAATCCATGAGGGACAATGAAAACATAAAATGCGTTTGGAAAGCTCAATAATACAACCCAATAACAGAGTGACTAATTGATTTGTTGATTGACCTTTTGAAAGAATAGTGAACAGATAGATGGCAATGGAGTAAATATATTGAATTATCGCTTTCTACGGTGTGAATTGATTAAGCAAATATTGAATGAGTACTTATTAGGATAGACATAGCAATAAATGATTAATTTGATTTTTCCAGAGAGTCAATTGGTTTTGATTTTACAGATGAAAACAATTAAAGATCAATTATGTGAAACATTTGTGAAAGAATATATAGCTAGCACTCGTTAGGCTGCAGTCTAGCTTCACTTATGATTTGTCTGAAACCCAAGTGGTTTTTTATCAAACCGTGGGCAGGGAAGAAAACTTATATATAGGAAGAATGAGGGAATGTTTGAGGAACAGGAAGATATGTTGCAAAATCTTGAGTTCCATATTCTCAAAGATAAATAGAAAGTATTTGAGGGAGACATCCTTAGTTCTCCACATGTGTTCACAAGACCCTGCATACACACAGGCACATACACATACACACAAAGAGAGAGAGAGAGAGAGAGAGAGAGAGAGAGACAGACAGACAGACAGATAGACAAAGACATTTAAATGAGACTGTTCACCTGAAACAGTCTGAGTGTGCGTCTTTGGATCTTCCTTTGCATCTGGTTTTCAACAAGGATTCTAATTAACTATTTGAATAAAAATAGTAAACAAAACTAAGTGTTTCTGCATTGACTCCTGCAATGCCAAATGACAGTGACATAGGGGTATGGTGTTGAAGACGAATACAGTAGAAACAGATAGCTGAGATTAGGTTGAAGAAAACAGTGGACAGAAGGAGGGGAAATTCTGGAGTATAAGACTCTCAAATAGCTCAGTGATTTAAGGCCTTGGCCTTCTTAAGAGTAGACATGGAGGGGGCTGGAGAGATGGCTTAGTGGTTAAGAGAACAGGTTGCTCTCTCAAAGGTCATGAGTTCAATTCCCATCAACCACATGGTGGCTAACAACCATCTGTAATGAGATCTGGTGCCCTCCTCTGGCATGCGGGCATGCATGGAGGCAGAATGTTGTATACATAATAAATAAATCTTAAAAAAAGAGTAGACATGGAGAAGTAATTGTTCATCACAAAAAAAAATCCTTTCTAGTGAACTAATTTAATCTGGGGACAATGAAGGTAAAATTTTCTTTTCTGCCTTTGCAAGCACCGAGTCCTAAAGACAATTTCTGTAATATTAATAGAACAGAATTACTGAAGCCAAGGCAGTCTCTTTTGGTTAACGCTGAAATACCTGGGGGGAATATGAATAAATAAGAAAAGAGAGATAAGAATGACGTTAAAAATTTCTCATTGTTAAAAGACAATTGCTTTTGTACGCAAGAGTGATTCTGGAAAAGAACGACACTGTTGTGACAATATCTTCCAGGAAATTGGTTAATACGTTCAGCATAATAGATTTCAGATCAAATGAAAGGAAACCCCATTTAGCGGCATAGCATGGCTTCAGCAAGGACTTTCTCCACTAGCACCTTCACTCATACTGGCTTTTTATTCTTTTTGGCTTTCACATCATGTATCCTGACATCCTGATCCCCTTCATCTCCCCCTACCTACCCTTTGTATCCTCCCTCTGCCCTTGTAACTCCCATCCAAATTAAAATAAAATTTAAGAGGAGAGAGAGAGAGAGAGAGAGAGAGAGAGAGAGATCTTGCTGTGGAAGCTGTAGTGTACATTGTGAGAGACACAGTATGTTCTTCAGTCCATATGTCTTTACTTGCGAGTATTCATTGCAAAGAGTCATTGGTCTTTTCTTTCTTTAAGGTGTGTTATAGACAGAAGCTTCTGTCCCACCCAGTCCTGCACCCCTTCAGTCTCAAAGAAACACATAGAGACTTATATTAATTATAAGCTGTTTGACCTATTAGTTCAGGCTTATTATTAACTAGCTTTCATAACTAAAATTAGCCCTAATTCTTGTCTATGTTTAGCCACATAGCTTGGTGCCTTTTCTCAGTAAGGCATTCTCATCTTGCTTCCTCTGCATCTGGCTGGTGCCTGACTCTCTGTCTTTTCTCTTCCCAGCATTTTCCTAGTCTGGTTGCCCTGCCTATACTTCCTGCTGGCTACTAGCCAATCAGCATTTTATTAAACCAATATGAGTGACAAATCTTTACATTGCACAAGAGCATTATCCCACAGCAATGGGCCCTCCCTGGGAATCCTCTTGCATATCCTGTTGTTGTCGTGTGTCATAGAGATCCTGCAGCTTTGGACCTGCAGGACTGGCCCCTTCATGTGCTCCAGCAGATCCTATATGGGCTGAATGTTGGGGTGGGCTAACTCATGACCCTGGTTCTGGGCCTGGGTGGTTGCAGGGTTGGTCAGCAATATCAGCTCTCCCCTGTCCTTATCACCAGGGTGAGCTTTTCTGCATTGCCCCAGCTAGTTCACCCCTTGCAGTGATGAGGAAGGGGCAGGACTGATTCTCCTGCTTTCAGGCCCTCAGAGCCAGTTCACTCACCTCTACACCACCAGGTGTTGCCCAGGTGAGGTTTAGGGCCCACTCTCCTGAGTGTTGCAGCTGGTGAGAGGTAGGGACAGTCCTACCTTCCTCCGGTGGTGAGAGGTGCCACCATATGGCAGATGAGGGGTGGGACCAGATCTCCCATGCTCATGTTCTCAGGGGAGCTCATGCACACCTCTGCTATGCTGCCCAGGTGAGGTGCAGGGTCCTCTCTTCCTAGTGCTGCAGCTGTTGAGGGGCTAAGTCAGCTCCCCCCCTTGCCACAGGTGGTGAGGGGGGAGGGCATCTTTCCCTCCCCCCACACCACCACATGGCAGACAAGGTGAATGGGACCAGTTCTTTATCCTCATGCCCTCGTGGCCAACTAGCTTTTGCCTGGGAACAAGGTCGGTTCTATTGCATTGCCGAGGCGAAGCTTAGGACCCTCTCTCCTGAGTGCTGCCGCCAATGAGGGCAGGACCAGTTCTTCCTAGTGTTGAAGACAGTGAGGGGCAGGGCCAACTCTGTGCAGCCCTAGCCACTTACCTTAAGTGGTAACAGGAGCCAAGGACATCAGGGCCACGGACCCAGGTATGGACCTTGGCAGCAGCCTTGGCCAGAATATCACAATGGTCCCAGATGGCAAGCAGGCCACCCTCCTCAGCCCACTCCTTACCACACTCACCTCTTCAGATCTACCTCTCTCCACAGGATTTGAACCATTCTCTCTCTCTCTCTCTCTCTCTCTCTCTCTCTCTCTCTCTCTCTCTC